>VDFB02078475.1:53345-99041 GCA_007258455.2 Sequoia sempervirens
AATGAAGGCGATTATTGAAGTGGTCAATAGCGAGTCACCAGATCATCCAATAAAATGACTGGAGTAAGAAATCTGTATTGATAAGGAATCCAATATGACTGTTCTCACAAAGCATGTCTTTGTCAAACGGTTAGGGAAAAGTGTCAATCATATTTGTCTTCTTCTATCTTTTTCCATTATAGTTTCAGTTGCAAAGACTTCATCTCTCTCTATTTTGAATGAGAGAAATTTAAAGTTAAGAAAGTTTATCTCGCAACTTTGCATCAGCTTTTTTAAGACACAAATACTACTAATATTATTTCCCCCCTTAGTATCTCATACAAAGATCTACTTAAAAGGAAGTAAAATTATTTTAAAAATCTCCTAAAAATGTGTCTTAATTATTATAATTTTGTGGGATTACAATAGCAAGGGCTAAAGATAACACCCCTAAGATTTTAATTATTGCTTGATATCAAATCATCTGTATTAAATAACTTCTATATTTTATCTCATAAAAGAACACCAATAACCATATAATCATATAACCATTTATCAAAATAAATATTTTAAAATTTTATTTGCAACAACTTTTCCTCATAAAATCAATAGTTATAAAATTGTTTTTCAACAAAAATATCATAAAATTTATTGAAAATTTGAAAATATCCTCACTAAACACAATCCAATTAACTTAAAAATCAAACTATCCAATTATAATTTGATTTTGTAGGTTGTAATGTCCTTTATCTTATCTTATTGTAAATATACCAAAGATTTTTGTGCAAATCATATTCCCATCTAGATTATGAACCCCTAATATGACCCAAAATATATAGATGATTTAACATTGGAACAAAAAGTTTTATCTTGTAGAGATTTTATTTTTTAATCTTGTAGCTTTAGATTCTCAAGCATGGACCCTCATAGCCTTGAATGCTTATCCAATCATGAAAAATAAACAATACAAAACATGACTATATGCTCTACCAACCATGCATCAACCAACCAAGGGATTGAGATCACTTGCATAAATTAGGTAGTCTAGAAAGATTTGACAACAGACAAAAATCTAGCAAAATAAATATCCACATAAAAATGGGCCTTCCTTGAAGACATCATCAACGTCTGATTAATATTTCAAATGAGCAAAATGTTAAAAGAATAGAAAACATCACGTAAGCAATTAAAACTCCTTTGTAAAGAATTTTTATCTCAAATTAATTCCAATATGTGGGAAATCAATGAAAATAAAAGACACAATTCTCAAATTAATGAATACCTTATGGTAGATGGTGACCCATAATATATATTAAAAACCCTAAACATACCTTTACAAATTTGACCACTCCAAAATATAAAAATAAGGGAAGGGTTTAGTTTATCATTGAGTTGTAATTTTAGTTTCAATTAATATAATATCTACGAAATATTAGTATTATTTATGTGTGTAAAATAGCTGGTGAATTTGTTGCATTATAAAGAATATGTCACAAGGTTGAAATGAATGAATTTACTTTTTAGATGGTTGACGTAATGTATTTGATGTTTATGTCAGGAAAAAAGGGGTGAGGTGGATGAGTAACCTTGTGGATGACTATTGTTGCTCCCATATTCACCATTTGCAAACTTGCTTGATCTTTCTCTTTCTCTCTACCTTGAAACTATATTTTAAGGATTTAGAAACTCAATGAAGAGGAAATATCGATGGGATGCAAATGATGGAGATTTGATTATTATATGGAGGGATTCATGAATATGGAGGACTCATAAAGATCATGTTTATTTAGAAGAAGGTTGTTGTATGATCCTATTTTGAGAATTTATAGTTGATTACAAAGATTTTGATCTTGAATCTGATATAGTTATGACTAGACAGTCCAAAGGACCATCCAACTATGCAACCAACAATAATAAATACACATTAAATGACAAAATGACACAAGATATACCCTGGGAAAATCCTTAGTGAGGGAAAACCCCAATCTTCTAAATATTTTTTATTATATTGATTTCATAAGCAAAATTACAATATATCGCAATGGTTTCCTATGAGCACTAACACATAAATTTAGAAACACCACTTTGTAACTTGTCACAAATGAGGTCACATAATGATTTTTAGTACAAGAACAACACTTCTACATATACCAATTTCACTTGTTCAAAGTGCACCCTATATCATACTCACTGTTTCCTCACTTGAGCTCTTAGTCATTGTTCCCTCATTGTTGTACTTGTTACACCTCTACTATCTCCTAGTCTTCTTTGCTTGCTTATAAATAGCTTGAAACCACATATATACCCTTCATCAACTTCCCACACAATTTCCATTGGCTTAAAGGTGACACAAAGCTCAAAACCACATGAAACATGTCTCCAAATAAAAATAACAAACTTACAATTCCAAAAGTCCAACAACGGTAAATATCTATGTGGTACAACACAAACCCCTCTAATGATTATCCCAACCTTCCCAAATATTGGAGTATAATAGTGAGCAATGTGTGTATGCCTTTCTTTAGAATATCGAGATGGCCATACATAGCACTCTATGTGCACGCTGGCCCTACAAACAGTAAAATCCTAATAGTCTCCCCTTTGTGTAATTTGAAAGAGGATTTGGCCAAGAGGAAGAAAATTTGTGTAAATAGACAGGGTTGGGAATTGCTCTTAATATCTTGACCAAAGCCCTATGGTTTCAAGAAGGCCTAAATTCAAATAAGCTTATAACTAAAAGATGTTTGCAGCCCCCTTTGGACTATTTGAAATAAATGACTAATGTACTTGAGAATAATGTGATCCTTAGGTCTTTTGCATTTACACTATTTCTTCCCTTTGAAGAAATTTTAACAAAACAGTTGTGCTGAAATTCTGTCATTTCAGACCTTACCCTAAAAATGGCATAATTAGACAACAATCGAGCCCCAACTCTTTATATTTTACTTTATTTTGTTCAACCTAAACAATTTTTAGCTGAAATAATTTGCTTGATTTGTGGCCTAGTGATACACTTACTTGAAATGTTCTTTTTTTGGAGTTTTAGAGTACTTGAGAATGATGTGTCTTATGTATATTATTTATTCATTACTTTATTCAATTTAAGGAAAATTTAATTGTTTTGCTTGGTTCAACAAATTTTTAGTATAAATGTTATGTGCGCCTTTTGATTAATTATCTCTAAAAATTCTGAATTATTACAAAATTTGTGTTTCCTAGAACATGGTGATTCTAAGCTCTTTTGATTTGAATATAATTTTTTTCAATTGAAAGAGATTTTAACTTAAATGTTGGGCTAGATTTTTTTGGGCACCTTGACAAATGAACTCTCCATCTTCATACTAAACCAATTTAATTTCCTAAATTACTTTTATATAAAAATTTATTAATATTAGTTAACAAGCACACAAAAAATATGAATTTTAATATACACTCATTTGGACAAGTTTTAGTGCACAAAAAAAATAAGCGAATTTCACAATATCAATAACATACTCCAGCCTCTATCTTTTCACTTGATATGGTCTTCTATTTCATTTGTTGTGCTTTTCTACGTTTAATACAAAGTTTTAAATTTCACCTAAAATTAATCAATATATACTAAAAACTTACATTTTAGTTTTACTATTCATTTTACAATTCTTCAACCATATTTTCCTGTCCTCTTCCAACCAAAAAGCTCCTTACTTGGCGGCAGGAACATGACGCACTGCATCACTTGTATTTGAAATGAAGTATTCAAAATAGTTGATTGTAAATTGTGGGAGCATTTAGATTTGTAGATTTGTAAATATTTTAAGATTTTTTGTGTATTAAGAGTTACGTTGGTGAACAAGTTATATATAGTATGAATTTGAAAGTTTTTAGATTTGACTATGTAAACATTTTTCTATCAACGTTTCAGGTCATACTCTATGATCTATCATCATATCTTGACATTTTGAATCATACTATATGTCTTTAGATATAGTGTTTCAATTGTTCAAGAGAACCCATCAAGTTTGGTAACAATTATGCTTGTTCAATTGTCTACTTGAAAATTTGTCAAAGGTGGAAGAGATTTGGTTGAGTTTCGAAAGAATGATTCACTAGTGTGATATATATAAACATTGTTAGAGGTCGATAATTTTTCTATAATCAAATCCTTAATTACATAGAAAAGTATACAAAATGCATGCATTGTATTAAAAAAAATGCTTATAGGATAGATATTAGTGCAATAATTTTTATTTGTTTGTAGGATAAAAATTAGCGCAATAATTTTTATAGAAAAATAGTGAAAAATAATTAAAACTAAAATTCATGTATCATAGTTGAAATTCTCTTTGTTAGAAATTTATTAGAACTAAGTCCTTAATAATTTATTAGAACTAAATTCTATCTCATTTGAAATATCATATCATAGTTGATCTCAACGTGAATTTATAGAAATTAATAATTTAAATTGAATCAAATAATATATGATAACTACTACAAAATTAAAACATAGATTCTAATAAACATGCACGTGCTAAAAAAATCAAGGAAATAAAACGCACATGTCTGGGCTTTTATTAGGAAAGATTTAAGTGATTATGAGCTCATAGATATTATGAACTTTCTTAACCTTGATCAAAACCCCTTGTTTAGAAGTAAGTACAAAAGACATAAACAAAACACAAAAGTTGCATCAATAGAGGATAAGTTGAAAATAATAGAACTAAATCACACAAAAGAAAAGTGTATGTAGACTAGGCTACAAGCACAACCTAATCTTATATTAGTTTTCTCTTTGACCAACATTTATAATAGAATTTAGAGTGTAGATCTAGTTCTATGTTTAAAATAATAGAAACTGCATGTCGACACATCAAAATTGATAAGGAGCTCAACATCTATTTTCTTCTTTTAAATTTGTCATGACATTTTTTCTCAACTTTGATATTTTAGATTTGATTGTTTTCTATTACCTAAATATTCAATTAGACATTAAATTAAATAGGAAGTGTATTTTATTTCTCTATAATAATATTCTAAATTTTATTCTGATAAACTATAGTTAAATGTATATTATAATTTTGTTTCTCTGTAATAATATATTATATATTTGATTCCTATAAACTATATATTGAGATATATACACTATTTTACTATATATAACATGTAAATTTAATTTCAAAGAATTAATTTATTTCATTTACATTGTTTGTTTTATTTTTATTTGAAAATTTGTTTTTATTTACTTAAGAATGATTTTATTCATTAAATATGTGTTTTATGATTTTATTCATTAAATATGTGTTTTATTCTATCTTTTATAGTTAAAGTGAGGGTTACGAACCTCTCCCTTTGTATTAATTAATAAAAATATTTTACATATATTATCTATTGATAATAAAAGATTAATGATAAAACAAGAAGAAACTAGAAATCATAGTCATTGTAGACTCATGATAAACACCATCACAAAGTATGGGCATTTTATTATTGTAACATGAATATTTGCATACATGGTCGATGAGCCATTGTCAATCAAAACTACCTAATAGAACTGAACTACATATATGACTAAAATTTAGACATAGATAAGTGAGATATCAAAGAAAGAAATTAGCTTAGTAATACCCTTGCACTAGACAAACTATAGGATTTTCAACATGGTAGCTATAGGCGAAAGGAAATGTCCTTTCTCTTGACCAATAAAACATGGAATAATCATAAGTCTACAATTTGAGATCCATCCATAGGATTTTCAACATGGTAGCTATAGGCGAAAGGAACTGTCCAGAAAGGAACTGTCCTTTCTCTTGACCAATGAAACATGGAATAATCATAAGTCTACAATTTGAGATCCATCCATAGGATTTTCAACATGGTAGCTATAGGCGAAGGGAACTCTCCAGAAAGGAACTGTCCTTTCTCTTGACCAATGAAACATGGAATAATCATAAGTCTACAATTTGAGATCCATCCATAGGATTTTCAACATGGTAGCTATAGGCAAAAGGAACTGTCCTTTCTCTTGACCAATGAAACATGGAATAATCATAATACAATTTGAGATCCATCCATAGGATTTTCAACATGGTAGCTCTAGGCCAAAGGAACTGTCATTTCTCTTGACCAATGAAACATGGAATAATACATTGCACCTTCCATTTCTTAAGCTCTCCATTCAAAAGAACAACTTCATTTTTTTGTTTTGGAAGTTGAATTGGATAATCCCATATTTTGGTGAACTCCTGCATTCCCAAACCATGCCAAAAACTAAGTAATTTAACCCAAAAGATCATTGATTTAATACATTCTTAAACTTCACAATTCACACAAATGCAAATTTCCATATTATGCCTTGCATATTAAATGCCTCTGTTTTAGATCCTCTATTCCTAATGAAAATTTGAAAATATATATAACCAAAGAATGCAGAGAATTTGATCTCACTAGCATGTGTGGTTCATTTACATTCCATGATTTCATAACCATTTCAAGAAAGGCTTATCTGATTTGAAAGGACCAGCAGATTCCATTGGCATGTGCTTCCTAGAGGAGAAACAATGTCCATGGTTCTTGGATGAATAGCCTGCAGCAAATTAACTTTGTTGTTATACCAGTTCTCCCAATAAAAATAGGATCTGAATGCCTATTTTGAAAGATCGAATAAATTATGGAGCTTAAAAATTTAATAAAGCTCTGTATTTCTGGACAAAAGTTTTGCTTACCAAGAAAAGAGGATTTCCTTTAATTTTCCTCCCTCGTTTTTTAGCCGCTGGTTCAGATGTATTGTTGTTTTCCTCATCAGAAACCAAATCAATCAATAACTTTGGTTGATTAGGGCTTCTCTTATCTAAACCAGTGTTTGTTTTCTCAAGCTGAGGAGCACTGATATTTTTCACACACCCACTTCTTCCAAAATATCTGAACCTTGAAACACAGCTTCGTATATACTTGAACACAACAAAATCTCCCAATTGCAGCCAATGGTAATTGACAAAATTTTCACACCCATCTCGGAATTCCAGTCGATTGTTTGTACCCAATAATTGTACATCCCACTCCTGCCACTTGGGCCTTACAAAACCATATGTTCCTCTCTGTCATTTATAAGCTGTGAAGCAAATGCAGGAGGAATGTGCTGCAGTAAACACATTACAAATTTTTTTTTTACAAATTCTAAACAGTGTATATGAAATCAAAACTTCTAAATAGTGTATATGAAATCAAAACATGGAATGTAAAATTTTCACACCCATCTCGGAATTTTCACAGAGCACATTTAAAATCCCGAAACACTTACATGCATGAATAGCCTATAACAACAATAGACGTGCACTTGAAGTTAATGTCAAGTAGAATTAGAAAGAATGACAGTATTGGCGAGGCGTACTGTGAAGGATTCCTGCCCTGGCACGTGAAGGACTTCCTCATGAGAGGTCTGAATTTCTGAGAAACAAGTTTGACAGAGTTACCATTTGGAGGCGCTTGTTGTGACATGTCTACAAGCTCAATACGCATAGAGTTGGACCACCTCGCATTTTATTTTTAGCAAACTAATCACATGACTTAGGGCTATAACGTGGTACTAATATGGTATTCGAGTCATAAATAGCAGGGCGTGTGTGAAAGAGACTGAGAGACAATGTTCCCAAAAAACAATTAATGGAGATACAGTGAACTTGAGCATTGTCACCAAAAAACAATTAATGGAGATATAGTGAACTTGAGCATTGTCAGTCACCCATAGCCATTTTAACACATCATTCCATGGTGCAACAAGGATTAGTTTGGTGAGAAATTTGTTTTCAAATATACATTTGTTAATCCTTTGCTTAATCTGAATGTTGCATTTGATTGTGGATAAATGGATTAATTTACTTAGTTCAATAACATGCTCACTTTTTCAAGTACATCTCTTTAGCATGTCTCATGGGACCTCTGTCCCTTTTTTTTACTAGTCCAACTTGTTTTTTTCTAGTGTTTTTCATTTGTAAGTTACAATTTGATGGTCACATTGTAGGCCTTGCAATTTCAACATTTCTTTCTTGACAGTTGTAGCTAGCACTCACTAACATTTTTTGGTGTTTTCTAGTTAATTAGTATTTGGTTGTTTGATAGGATTTGATTTCAAGTGTCATTATTAAATTACTAATTTTTACTCACATTCTCTCCTTGTGTAGATTAACTATTGTTTTTGCAGGATCGGGCATCTTAGTCACTCTATCTTAATTTGGTGATTGTGTTACAAATCAAAGTTTTCATCTTATATTTCAGCAGGTCCATAGTTTATATAGCACATGTTAGCTTGTGTGTTTGAAAAAATATATTCATCATTTTCATTAGCATATACTCTCTATTTTCTAACAAAAACTAGATTTGCAAGGGTAAATGCTATCAAAATTGTCACTCAACATAGTTGAAATCAAATTAAACTAAATTTTAACTAACTATATTTTTTTTATGTGCATGAATATTATTTTAGTGGCTCCATAATTGGTCTAGTGGCTCCATCCTCTACATTACTTATTCTATTGTAAGTATAAACTTTATACTTTTAAATAGTTTAGTGGTTGCATTACAAATCTACAGATACATGACATATTTTGGTGGTTTCACTATTAGGTGCATCAACATATGTTTCTATCTTTTAGTGGTTTCATCTTGTAATGTAGTAGTTTAATCATTTCTCAAATCATCAAAATCATTAATATATTATTCCTAATCATTCTTATTTATCGTTGTGCTATTTAACCCCCTATTTGTGCAACACATAATCACTTTTCAAAGAAAAATCATAAAATTACTAACATTTTACTTGTAGAAAACATTTGTCAAAGAAATCGTTTTATCACTAGTCTAGATACACTTCAATTTGTTAAGTGTATTCAACCATTGTATGATATTCTTGTGGATCCCTCTAAATCATATGATCTCTCATTGCACCCTTGGGTGATCATGGAGATCAAAACCTTAAGCTAGTCTCTTTTCTTTTTTCATTGTTTTATCCTAAGGACTCTAATTATTTTTTCTTTCCTATTATGTTTCATACAATCTTGGGTGACAATTGTATCATCCTTCTAAGGGGCCTAATTAGGTATTTGATCACTTTGGATTATGACCCCAACTCTAGTCTTCTGGTAGAGTATAAAAGGTCGACTGTGAATCAAAACATAAACCTCTTGGAAGTAGAAATTTTTTGATCTATCCAAGGTGTCAAAAACTTTATACCTTAGAGAAGTGATGATGTTGATGCAGAGCAACCAACACTTAACATGCAACTTGACATAAGTGAAACAATGATCTATCACCAACAATGAAAAAAATGCAACAAACTAGAGTCACTTGACAACTTTCATAAACTGATTCATTTCAAACAATGATTAAATGCATTCTAGATCACATTGGAAACATTGCCATGGTAGCCTACAGTTTAATACAAAAAATTGTCATTAATAACTTTCACAAAACAAGTAGTGAAGCCAATCGCTTTGGTGAGATTCAAGATAACATAATTACATAATTTTCTTCCAATTTTTATGAAGATCCAATGGTGGAAATGAAAGTTATTGCATTAGTTTCCCAAAACTTCAAACCCTAGGTAGGGTTCATACACACCCTCACAAAAATGGTCATAACTTATTCAAATCTTAATGAAATTTGATGAGACTTGAAGCAAATGAAAGTAGATTCATATGGAAATAAAATCCAATTGGTTTCAGATCAAAATATGGATTGTACAATCTGCACCATCATATTTTTCAAACTATATTTTCTGCACAATATTGTTAGAATAGGGAAGTCTCACCAAAATGATCTTAACTCCCACACAACTCAATGCAATTCAATGAGAAAAAAATAATAGTACACTAGAAATAAATATATTTTTATCCATATACTATACTCCTTGGTATGAGGCCATACTAGACCATTACAATGCACAACTTCAACCTGAAAACATTATAAGAATCAGAAAATGCACACAAAGTTGAGGTTTTCATTCATCAAACTTCAAAACAATGTATCCAAAAAACCCCCAATTAGAGGTTTGGAGGGTGTCCTTATACATTTCCAACCAAAAAAAATATTTTCAACCACCTTTTGATTAGTTTGTTGACAAAACACCTTAATGACTGTAATGCCCCATCTTAATAACCTAAGAATGTTGCAATTGTGTATAAAGGTGTAATAATTTTTTTTTTAAAGTTTAATTATTAAGTTAATTAATTGCATACATTCGTTAAGATACTAGATGTTACACTACTTTAAGTTTCCATAAGTGACTTAAGTATTTCGCATTGCACAATAATAATAACATAAAGATAAACATTGCAATACATTGAATATTCCATTCAAGATATAATTAAGTACAAATTTGTCTCATACATTGCATTTAATAGAATATACAATACTCATCCATCTGATGAGGTAGATCAATAATGGTTACATTTTACAAGTGTTCACCTCACAACATTGAGGGATGTTTTACAATACAAATTTACAATATACAATGATGAAATACACAAAAGTTTCAAAGTGCGTGCTCTCCATCCATGAAGCTCTCGATGCCATAATCAAACTGGGGACCCAACGGAGTAAGGTGCATGTTCCACCCAACCATCTGGTACCCGTAGGTCCACCCCCCGTGCTAGGAGATAGTAATAAGGTTACCTAGACCTAATCTACTAACCCTAGACACTAGTACACAACAGACTATTGGTTACATTGCTTCCAGATATAGACTATTGAATGTATTACAAACACAAGGTTAACTGTTATTCTAGGTGGAGTGTCATCACAAAGTTGCAAAGGTTACCCTAGTGTTTCTTCCTAGGTTTCGACCCCTAATCCTTGGGTTACCCTGGTAACCTCTTATGAAACCCGGCCCCTATTGCATACTATTGTGGAATCATATGTCTTTTAAAGAAACAAGACACTGATTTGCCATTCCAGGCCTTCTCATCTTATACTCATGACTGAAGTAGCTAGGGAGTCATAAGAGAGGCATAAACATCTTGTTAAGTGTTTTAAATCTAACTACTATGTTCTTTAATTTTCACTGACTTACTAACTATTTGTAAGTTACCCTGACACCACTTTGTGTGTCGGCCCTCACAAATAGCCACTCCCCTAAACATAACATGGGAATCTATGTTCTCTGTCTAAGGTTTACAAGTGTACACATAACCAAAATCAATATAAAAGACTAAACACGTTATAATGAACAACAATCAATGTTCATAACACATGTGTCAAACCACCAAACAAAGCCATGTACACATCCTTAGATGACACAAGATATTTAACTTATCAATAACAATCCCCATTTAACAGTTGGTCTGGAAGACTTGTTCATTAGAGACTTTTCCCATTTTTCCCAATCACAAAAAGAAATAAAACAATTTAAAGCAAATGGAAATACACATCTATCATTTGGATATACTAAATCCATATGTATCAGTTTGAAAACAATATATTTACAAATTGTCTTAATAAAATATCTTTTAATAATCAAGAAAATAACTACTTCATTTAATCTATCTTTCTGATTTTCACAATTTCACTATATATTATATTCTATAATTTTCTCAACCTTTATTTAATATTTTTTTTTAAGCAATATAATTTAAAAAGAAATAATATATATTCAATTTGAACTTATTTATTTCCACATTATTTACAAATATATATATATATACATTCATATACATATATACATATATATTTATAATTACAAACTATATCAATTAAAAATTGCGTTTATCACAATTGATATAAAATTTTTGTTTTTAAAAGAAAATTTAAATAAAATAAATTTGGAAAAACCCCTGTGCAGCTCGCGACCTCCCTGTGGGGAGGCCGCGACCCTTGCCAGGGCTGCGCCCAGCAGCCCTAGTGGCCGCTGTGCGCAGCCATGGGGGCTGCACCTCTATAAAAGGGGTGAGGGGAGGGTTTCGGCCCTCCCCAAACCCACTGCGATTTTCTTTAATTTTTTTTTTAAACATAAATAAAATATGCGGAAATAATTCCACTTATCGGATTTCGATCTGAATTTTTTTTTATAAAAATCGCCTGTACAGCGTATGAATTTTAATGAAAAATTTCACATATATATGTTTTGCATTATTATTTATATATATATTTATTTATGTATATGTATTAACATATATATAAATATATATATAAACAAATTTTATAACAGTAAATAAAATACTGTGATTGTGAAAATATTTCTCACAGGGTATATATTTTCTTTTCTACAGAATAAATTGAGAAAATTGTACATTTAAATAAATATTCTTCAAAATCTATCAGCTAAATTCACAGCAGATTTACATCTAATGATTTCAAATTCATTTCTGCAAATACCCTTAACAATTTTAAACAGAAAACTACATTTAAAAATTCTCTAAAAATTATTTCCTGTGTCCTTTGAAAATTTTCAACAGTTTATCCAAATCTTACAAAATCCCCAAGATATTTACAGGAAACACAACAAATCTTCTCTCTAACTTTAAAAAAAAAGATATAAACAAAACAAGTAAAATACCTGTACTAAGATAACTGCCTGTAGGAGAATTCCTTTCGCCTGTAGCGTACAATTCCCAAAAATCTTCTTCAAAAGAAATCCCCAATCCAAGAAAGCTTAACTAACCACCAAGAATCCTCCAAAGGATCTTCCACAAGTATACAACAGATACAGAGAGATAACAAATTTCTAAGAAGAATCAATTTTTTTTTCACAGCAAGAGAGTTTTTTTTTGCAAAAGCACTGATAATTTCCCTGTGAGGAAATTGAATAACCTCTGTGTTTTCCCAAGATCCAAAATATCCTCCGTAACAAATTTTCCCAAACAATATTCAATTAAAGCACTGGCACACATGTCGAGAAGTGGTTGCAAAAATATCTTCTCCACTTCTCGGCAATCTTGCCAATTCAAATTTGCATGCTAATAATTTATTTTATTTTAAATTTAAAAATCAATTTTCAATTGCATGCATTTTATTTTTATTTATTTTCTAATTTTCAAATACAATATAATTTACACACTTAATAATTTAATTTAATTAATTAATTAATTTAATTAAATTAGTTTAATCTTTTAAGATCAACCATTTAACCAAATAAGCTAATTAATGAATTAAATCATCAAGCAAGTAATTTCTTTAACATTTAAAATTAATTTAAATAACAATAATTAAAGCACAATAAATCAACATTAAAATTTAACCAAATTTACCTTCCAAGCAATTTATCCAAATAGAAGATGACATACAATCCTATGACTCTGAACTAAAACAGACAAAGTACTAAGACTAGGATTATAGACTAGACTAGGGTAAACCAAACTACTCTCCCGATCAACGTATCTGTTGAGTCTTGACATGCTTAGACCTGAGTACCCAGGTGGAGTCGGTGTCATGTACCTACAATTCCTGCAACCAAACAAATAACTTGCATATATATATATAAAGCATTGAACAGTCACACCGTGCGGAGAAAATCACAGATATCACAGGGCACTCGCAAGCGAGTGATGCGATTTCGTTCTCCACACCAATACACTTCACAACAAACTGACGAAATAAATAGCTGTTAATCCATCATAACATATACATAACAATAATCAACTGAAAGTAAACATCTACACTATATCAAATCATGTCTAAAAATAATAATCACCAAACAATGTATCATCATGTCACAGAGTAAATCCATTATCGCTCAAAACCAGCGATCAAAATATCCAAACATAGTATCATAGTCTAATAGTGTGAAAACATAATAGCAAAAAGCATAAGCATAAACAGAGGGGTACTACATCCTCCCCCCCTAGGATCAGGCTTGCTCCTGAAAGCCTGCGAACAGATAGGGATAAAGTTCCCTCATGCGTGTCGCATCCTCCCAAGTAGCAGAAGCCTCATAGCTAGGATCCCATTGGACCCCTCTTTGATCAGCGTCCTAAGCCCACGAATAGAAATCCGGTGCTATAAGATAGCACAGGCTCCCAAAACCCATTGCCCAGTCTCTGCACATAACATTTCAATCAAGTACATAGAGATATCGGGATGATATGGTCTGAAATATCTTGATATAAAAACATCATGGATCTGAGACAAAGCTGGTGTGAGGTCTCATCGCAAGGACCAATTCTTAAGATCTCAAGATGGTAACAAAGCAGGCGCAAGCTAGAGCCTTTTCCATAATAGTTGGACTCTTTCGCGGTCACACTCGAAGAAACACTCTATCACCAACAGTGAACTATCGATCAATCCTATGCACATCGGCATATTTCTTTTGCCTATCCTAAGTTGCTATCAAATGCTCTCTAATACGGTCAACCTGTTGCTCCATGTCTCGAAGCATCTAGGGTCCAAATGACCTCTATCCTCAAGTCAGTCAACAGTGAGTTAAACCCAGGGCAGCTTATGTAATGCAGTGGTAGCATACCTAGAACTACGATATGTCTGTTATTTAACTGTGAACTCTACTAAGTATATAATCCTCCCAGCTATGATTGTTGGTCCATTACATACATCCTAAGCATATCCTCTAATATTTGGTTAACTCTTTCAGTTTGTCCGTCAGTTTGAGGATGATATGCTGAACTAAAGTTCAACTGTGTACCTAAAGCATGTTGTAATGAAGTCCAAAGGGCTGAAGTAAATACAAGATCTCTATCCGATATAATCCTACGAGGAATCCCATGTAACCTAACGATATCCTCCATGAATATCCTAGCTACGGATGAAGCATTGTAGGATGATCGTACAGGTGAGAAGTGAGCTACCTTAGTCAAACAGTCAACAGTTACCATAATGGCATCGTGTCGACGTGATGACGTAGGTAACCCTACAATAAAGTCAATAGATATAATATCCCATTTCCATTCGGGAATGAGATGTGGCTGCAATAATCCAGCAGGATGTTAATGTTCAGCTTTGACTCGCTGACATTCAAGACATCTTGATACATAATCAGCAATATCACGTTTCATACCAGGCCAGAAATACAATTTCCGAAGATCGGCATGCATTTTCTTGACTCCTGGATGAGCTGAATATGGAGCTCGATGAGCTTCAGTCATGATTAATGTACGAAGACTCTCAACATGTGGTACATAAATACGACCTAAATGTCATAATATACCATCCAATTCTAAGACATAACCTGCAAATCGATCTTCTAAAGGTCTACTCGATTCAATCTCCGACCTCACTTCCTAATATAATCTATCAGTAGGAAGTGCAGCTGATATCTGACCTCTCAAATCTACTTCAAGAGTAGTAGCGGAGATCTCATGTTGACGACGGCTAAGAGCATCAGCGACTACATTCTCTTTTCCTTGAACATATTTTACTTCAAAATCGTACTCACACAAGAACTCCATCCACTGTCTTTGCCTAGCATTCAAATTAGGTTGTGTAAAGATGTATTGCAAACTATGGTGATTAGTATGAAGTTCAAAATGATGACCTAATAGAAAATGCCTCCAACGAACTAATGCATGCACTATTGCAGCTAGTTCTAGGTCATGAGTAGGATAGTTTAATTCGTGGTCTTTGAGTTTGCGAGACTCATAAGCAATCACACGCCCATCTTGCATCAATACTGCTCTCAAACCCTCTAAGGATGCATCTATGCATACCATGAAATCCTTAGTAGGATCAGGAACAATAAGTATAGGCGCATTAGTTAACTTTTCTTTAAGAGTCTGAAAGGCCAACTGACATTGCTCTATCCAAACAAACTTCTTCCCTTTCCTTTGAAGAGAAGTAATAGGATGACCTATTCTAGAAAACCCCTCTACAAAACGCCTATAATAGCCAGCTAGACCCATAAAACTACGAACTTCACCTACATTAGTAGGCACAGGCCAATCTACAATAGCTTGGATCTTTGAAGGATCCACAGTGATACCTTTTCCAGATATCACATGTCCAAGGTATTTTATTTCAGGTTTCAGGTTGAAAGAAGTCACACTTCTTCAGGTTCGCATACAATTGATTTTCCCTTAAACATTGCAATACCTGTCTCAAGTGTTCTTCATGTTCCTTCATGTTTCTTGAATAAACTAAAATATCATCGAGAAATACCAGGACAAAACGATCAAGGTATGTGAGAAAAACACCATTCATTAAACTCATGAATACTGATGGTGCGTTCGTTAACCCAAATGGTACTACTGTGAATTCGTAGTGCCCATAACGAGTTCGAAAAGCAGTTTTATGAATGTCTGCTTCAGCTATTCGCAATTGATGATAACCAGATTTCAAATCAATTTTAGAGAACACATTAGCTCCCTTAATTTGATCAAAAAGATCATCGATTCTAGGCAAAGGATAACGATTCTTAATCGTAACCTTGTTCAATTGACGATAGTCAATGCATAGCCTAAGAGATCCGTCCTTCTTCTTTACGAAGATGACAGGTGCTCCCCAAGGGGAAACACTTGGATGAATGAAACCCTTTTCTAATAGTTCCTCTAACTGGATACGAAGTTCCTCTAACTCCTGAGTCTTCATTCTATATGGAGCCCTAGATATAGGTTCAGCTCCAGGGACTAAGTCAACTCTAAAGTCAATATCCCTTTTTGGTGGCATTCCAGGAATGTCATCAGGAAACACATCTGTGAATTCCCTAAGAATAGGATGATCATCAAGAGATACCTCTCGACTCTCACCCTCTTCTAAATCAATAACTATTGTTGCAAACAGTTGATATCCCTAACAAAGACATCTCTTTAATTGCATAGCAGATATCATCCGCAAAGAGATAGGTCTTTGAATACCCACGATTTCCACTTTCGCACCTAAATCATTAATGCAACTAACTGTCTTAAGTCGACAGTCAATCACAACATGATAAGATGCTAACCAATCCATACCTAAAACTATGTCATATGATCCTAAGGGTGTAACATATAAATCTACTAAAGTAGTTAGCGTACCAATTTTTAATTCACAGTTATGTACTAAGTTTTCTACTGCTACTTTCATCCCTGAGGTGAATTCAACTTGCCACTTACCACCTTGCTTTACCGCCACAAGACCACAACGGTCAACGATGGTCGGTGAAATAAAGGAGTCAGTGGCTCCGGAATCAAAAGGTATAGAAACACTAACACCATATAACTTACCTGAAGTTTCGGGCACCATGTTCTGGTGATCGGCTTGGCGGTCATTAACCGCAGCATATACTGTATGTGTTCGTCCTGCATCTCCTACCATAGGCTCTGAAACTGTAGGTCGAGGCCCATAACCAGTAGAACCTCTCATCGGACACTGCCTAGCTATGTGTCCCTGCTGCCCACATGAATAACAACCTGTGCCTCTGCCGAATCCTCTGCCACCCGAAGGTGCATTGGATTGCTGAAAACTACCCCTACTGACGGTAGACTGAGCACTCTGCGTAGGCTGATCCTGCCTATTGCGCTTGTTGCGCCACCAATTATGACCCTTTCCTGTTTGAGGACTGTTTTGTTGTTGTGGTTGAGGGTTATTGTTCTTTTGAGGTGTTCGTTGTTGTTGTTGCTGCCCACCCTTTGTGGGTGTCTATTGGTTCTTGGAAGAACCACTGTTTGCCCCAAGCCCACCCCCGTGGATTTCAAAACCCGCTACAGAGCACTCCTAATTTGTACCCCGGCAGCTCCACCTAGTTATTATGGCTGCAGTTCTCTACAATGCGAGCTCTCCATCAAGAACTTCCATAGTCTTTCGCCTTTGACTTGGACATACCACCACCCACATGCGGGGCGCTTAAACCCCTGGGATAAAGTGTTGTAATTAGCATAGTTCATCATCGCCAATACCAAAGATACCGCTTAAGTTCATGGAACCTACGCTCTATTGCTCTGTTTACATAAAGAGTAACCCCGACGAGATCATAAACTCGTCACCATACGCTCTCCAGTGTTCGAAAAGGAACCGGGTATGTCAAAACCTCTCTCGGTGAACATCTCCCAAAAACACGTAACCAATATCCAAATGGAGCTTCTGCTCCTCTAAGTTCCACCAAGTAGAGGTGAATCCTCTCAAGTGCCTAATAGCACATCTGGCATGGGTATTTCTACTATAAGGGTGCATGGAAAAGCATCTACCCAAATCTAGTAGCCAGGTCTCAGCCTCTAAGCCACCTCCTGTACCATCAAAGGTAGGTGGGCGTGCCCTCAATAAATCCCTCATATGACCTGTAGTGATAGCATCCTGATGCACTATATCCTCTACTCTCCTAGGAGATCTATCTCTCTCTCTGACAACTTCCTGCTCATCTACCTTTCTAGGTCCAAGATGAGCTAGGACCTCCTCTAATAATGGACGACTGAGAACCCCATCGCTGACCGTTTCTAGGATTTTGTCCTCATTTCTCTGACCCATCTGCTCGGCCTGGACATCAGGATGAGGGGCTAGGAGGGAGTAACCCCGAGGGACGTCTCTCGGCCTCCACCTCAACCTACCGGCCTCCTTCCCTCCCGCCTAGGCATGTTCCTACACATAACAATAATGAGCTCCATACTATTCAACCAAGGCCAACACACACTATGTAGGCTCAACCCACGGGCTCGTGGATTACCCCGGCATCCGTGTTTGTAACCTTGGCTCGATACCAACTGTAATGCCCCATCTTAATAACCTAAGAATGTTGCAATTGTGTATAAAGGTGTAATAATTTTTTTTTTAAAGTTTAATTATTAAGTTAATTAATTGCATACATTCGTTAAGATACTAGATGTTACACTACTTTAAGTTTCCATAAGTGACTTAAGTATTTCGCATTGCACAATAATAATAACATAAAGATAAACATTGCAATACATTGAATATTCCATTCAAGATATAATTAAGTACAAATTTGTCTCATACATTGCATTTAATAGAATATACAATACTCATCCATCTGATGAGGTAGATCAATAATGGTTACATTTTACAAGTGTTCACCTCACAACATTGAGGGATGTTTTACAATACAAATTTACAATATACAATGATGAAATACACAAAAGTTTCAAAGTGCGTGCTCTCCATCCATGAAGCTCTCGATGCCATAATCAAACTGGGGACCCAACGGAGTAAGGTGCATGTTCCACCCAACCATCTGGTACCCGTAGGTCCACCCCCCGTGCTAGGAGATAGTAATAAGGTTACCTAGACCTAATCTACTAACCCTAGACACTAGTACACAACAGACTATTGGTTACATTGCTTCCAGATATAGACTATTGAATGTATTACAAACACAAGGTTAACTGTTATTCTAGGTGGAGTGTCATCACAAAGTTGCAAAGGTTACCCTGGTGTTTCTTCCTAGGTTTCGGCCCCCAATCCTTGGGTTACCCTGGTAACCTCTTACGAAACCCGGCCCCTATTGCATACTATTGTGGAATCATATGTCTTTTAAAGGAACAAGACACCAATTTGCCATTCCAGGCCTTCTCATCTTATACTCATGACTGAAGTAGCTCAAGAGTCATAAGAGAGGCATAAACATCTTGTTAAGTGTTTTAAATCTAACTACTATGTTCTTTAATTTTCACTGACTTACTAACTATTTGTAAGTTACCCTGACATCACTTTGTGTGCCGGCCCTCACAAATAGCCACTCCCCTAAACATAACATGGGAATCTATGTTCTCTGTCTAAGGTTTACAAGTGTACACATAACCAAAATCAATATAAAAGACTAAACACGTTATAATGAACAACAATCAATGTTCATAACACATGTGTCAAACCACCAAACAAAGCCATGTACACATCCTTAGATGACACAAGATATTTAACTTATCAATAACAATCCCCATTTAACAGTTGGTCTGGAAGACTTGTTCATTAGAGACTTTTCCCATTTTTCCCAATCACAAAAAGAAATAAAACAATTTAAAGCAAATGGAAATACACATCTATCATTTGGATATACTAAATCCATATGTATCAGTTTGAAAACAATATATTTACAAATTGTCTTAATAAAAGGTCTTTTAATAATCAAGAAAATAACTACTTCATTTAATCTATCTTTCTGATTTTCACAATTTCACTATATATTATATTCTATAATTTTCTCAACCTTTATTTAATTTTTTTTTTTAAGCAATATAATTTAAAAAGAAATAATATATATTCAATTTGAACTTATTTATTTCCACATTATTTACAAATATATATATATATATACATTCATATACATATATACATATATATTTATAATTACAAACTATATCAATTAAAAATCGCGTTTATCACAATTGATATAAAATTTTCGTTTTTAAAAGAAAATCTAAATAAAATAAATTTGGAAAACCCCCTGCGCAGCCCACGACCTCCCTGTGGGAAGGTCGCGACCCTTGCCAGGGCTACGCCCAACAGCCCTAGTGGCCGCTGTGCGCAGCCATGGGGGCTACGCCTCTATAAAAGGGGTGAGGGGAGGGTTTCGGCCCTCCCCAAACCCACTGCGATTTTCTTTAATTTTTTTATTTAAACATAAATAAAATCTGCGGAAATAATTCCGCTTATCAGATTTCGATCCAAATTTTTTTATTATAAAAATTGCCTGTACGGCGTATGAATTTTAATGAAAAATTTCACATATATATGTTTTGCATTATTATTTATATATATATTTATTTATGTATATGTATTAACATATATATAAATATATATATAAACAGATTTTATAACAGTAAATAAAATACTGTGATTGTGAAAATATTTCTCACAGGGTATATATTTTCTTTTCTACAGAATAAATTGAGAAAATTGTACATTTAAATAAATATTCTTCAAAATCTATCAGCTAAATTCACAGCAGATTTACATCTAATGATTTCAAATTCATTTCTGCAAATACCCTTAACAATTTTAAACAGAAAACTACATTTAAAAATTCTCTAAAAATTATTTCTTGTGTCCTTTGAAAAATTTCAACAGTTTATCCAAATCTTACAAAATCCCCAAGATATTTACAGGAAACACAACAAATCTTCTCTCTAACTTTAAAAAAAAAGAAATAAACAAAACAAGTAAAATACCTGTACTAAGATAACTGCCTGTAGGAGAATTCCTTTCGCCTGTAGCATACAATTCCCAAAAATTTCTTCAAAAGAAATTCCCAATCCAAGAAAGCTTAACTAACCACCAAGAATCCTCCAAAGGATCTTCCACAAGTATACAACAGATACAGAGAGATAACAAATTTCTAAGAAGAATTAATTTTTTTTTCACAGCAAGAGAGTTTTTTTTTGCAAAAGCACTGATAATTTCCCCGTGAGGAAATTGAATAACCTTTAGGTTTTCCCGAGATCCAAAATATCCTCCATAACAAATTTTCCCAAACAATATTCAATTAAAGCACTGGCACACATGTCGAGAAGTGGTTGCAAAAATATCTTCTCCACTTCTCGGCAATCTTGCCAATTCAAATTTGCATGCTAATAATTTATTTTATTTTAAATTTAAAAATCAATTTTCAATTGCATGCATTTTATTTTTATTTATTTTCTAATTTTCAAATACAATATAATTTACACACTTAATAATTTAATTTAATTAATTAATTAATTTAATTAAATTATTTTAATCTTTTAAGATCAACCATTTAACCAAATAAGCTAATTAATGAATTAAATCATCAAGCAAGTAATTTCTTTAACATTTAAATTAATTTAAATAACAATAATTAAAGCACAATAAATCAACATTAAAATTTAACCAAATTTACCTTCCAAGCAATTTTTCCAAACAGAAGATGACATACAATCCTATGACTCTGAACTAAAACAGACAAAGTACTAAGACCAGGATTATAGACTAGACTAGGGTAAACCAAACTACTATCTCCCGATCAACGTATCCATTGACTCTTGACCTCCGGATCATTACCAGGGTGAGTGGGTGTCATGTACCTGTAATTCTGCAACCAAACAAATAACGTATATATATATATATATATATATATATATATATATATATATATATATATAGCATTGAACAGTCCACCGTGCGGAGAAAATCACCGGATATCATAGGGCACTCGCAAGCGAGTGATGCGATTCCATTCTGCACACCAATGCACTTCACAGCAAACTGACGAAATAAATAGCTGTTAATCCATCATAACATATACATAACAATAATCAACTGAAAGTAAACATCTACACTATATCAAATCATGTCTAAAAACAATAATCACCAAACAATGTATCATCATGTCACAGAGTAAATCCATTATCGCTCAAAACCAGCGATCAAAATATCCAAACATAGTATCATAGTCTAATAGTGTGAAAACACAACAACAAAAAGCATAAGCATAAACGGAGGGGTACTACAATGACAATTTTTGACAAGTTGCTTGACAACTTTTTTGAGCAATTTTGACAATATTTTCCTAAATTTCACCAAATGAACAAAAATGATCCTAAACCACTTAGGATGGTCTCAAATGACCTTATTTACATCAATAAATCCAAAACAAAGCAAAAACCAAAGTTTCACAATATAGCTTAAAATTGCATCAAGGGTGCTCCTGCACCAGATGTGGAGTTGGTTGCCATGTCCTCCTAGTTGGTTGAAACATTTCCCTTTCATCTATAGACTAGGTCCCACACTCTTTTAAGGTATAAAAAGGATGGCCCTAGAATCCTTTTAGCATCCTAGATAAGAAATTTCTAGCATCTCTTAGTGTGGTGCAACCTGAGATACATATTACTGCTCAAAATTACTTAGAATGTACCTTTGAGAGTTGAGATAGAGCTAAACTTGGGTGAAACCTTTTTCCATCCTTGGTAAGGGATCCTATACAATACACCACACCTTAAATATCCCTTGCTTAGTAGACTTATTAGCTTTATGCTATTATCCCACACTAAGTTATAATCCCACTTGACTAATCATAGGTTATTTTGTGCTTAATGTGTCTTCATTATCAAAACCCATGCAACCCATTATATCCAAATTCTTAAAATCCAAACTATTTGCATGTTGATTAAGTGTGACTATTTTCAAACATTTATAAGGTCAAACCTCCTAATCCACCCCATCCTAATCTATATAATTCATCACCTTAATTATGCACCTTCCCCAACCATAATTCAAACCCATTCAAAGGAGCTTAGTTCCATTCCTCTAATCCATCCTAATCCAAATCCTATTCTTCTAATATTTTAAATCCATCATCAAATCTCTTCTTGCAAACATAATTATAATTCTTCATCTCGATCAAACCTAATCCTTTCCAATCCACTTCTTCTAAATACAATATTTCCTAATCCAATCTGCATCTCTTCCTCCTTCTCCATCATTACTTAATCAAATCCTTTTAACCAATTCTAAATATAATTATAAATAATTTTAATCCTTCTCATCGTTGTTATCCAACCATTCATCCCTAAATCAAGACCAACCCCCATCATTAAAATCAAAACCTTAATCCAATCTAATCCATCCATCAAATCAACACTTTATTGAAAGCTTATCCTTTCTCAAGTAGGTAATCAATTGATCCTTTCTTGGAATTTTTTATTATTATCCTAAGTATAGAAATAAAATCAAAACCATCTTGATTCAAGGTCTTGATTCATCCGATTATTCCTTTTTCTTTTATCCTTTCAACCTTTTATTTAATGATTTTTCTCTTTTACAATGACCTTTGGGGAGTTGTCACCTTCTCCAAGAGGACCTCTCATGTGGGAGAAGGAAGAGCTGGTCTTTGAGGAGAGGGAACAACATAGGAAAGTGGAGGAATTGGAGGAAGAAATAGAAGGGAAGGTGGAATAGGATATTGTGTGGGAACTTGAGGGGGAAGGGATGGGCATCTACATTGGAGTTTGAATAGCGTTTTGGGAAATAGGTTGAGTGACCTGAATCAAGAAGTAGTTGATTCTTGAGTAGTTCTAGTGGACTCAAACCTTGAAGATAATATTTAGACCCTTCTTCCTCTTAATAGTGTGTTCCTCTTTATTCTTCGTCCTCTTACTCTAAGACATTCATATTTGGTTGTTTTCATTTTTATGACTTCCTCTTCTTTCCAACCTTCTTCTTTTAGGGATTCTTGCAAGTTTGGTATGTTGGCAATGTGTGTTGTTATTGATGTCAACTCAACATGTGTCATCATTATTGTCAACTAAAGGTCATCATTGAAGTTGGAGAGACATTAAAGATAGTCTAGAGGATCATCATATGAGTTAATGGAAAAATATCCGTCTGGATGATTGGTAAGTATATGGTAACACATTGTTACATATGCTTTATGTTTTGGTCATGGGATGCAGTTACACTAGTTTGTGGCTACATGCTCAAGGAGTTAGTGGATTAATATTTGAGTCAAATTCATAGTTGTTCTATTATGGAAACTTGTCTAAGGCATGAATAGTGCACTTCTCTATGTCTAGTTGTTGGTACTTTGGTCTACATCTTGCTGCATTACAAGATTTGGTTATGCAGTTCTGGAGTTAATATTGGTAATGTTTAAGGAGTCTATTTCCTAGATTTCAAGTCATATCCTCTTTTACAAAAAAATTAGAAGTGTTTGTTCTCTGGATTACTATTCAACAGTATAATGTGTCTTAGTTGACTCACTAGAATGCTTTGTGTTCTTCTGCGATGATTGGTATGCTCGTGTGGATTTGGGAATATGTTCAAGATGGTATAAGGATTCAGTGATATGAGTTCCAAGTGAATTGGTGCTTCATAGTGCTATGTCTTATGTGTTGAAGTGTCACAAATTGTCTGGGTTGCTCTGTTTCTACTAGTTCAATGAGATTATTTACTTGTGTAAGCTTTTGGTGATTGATTCTTTAAAAGATTGATTCTTCATTGGTTAAATGTTTTCCAAAATTCATAATGTATTTCTAGTCTTCAAATTATCTTAAACAGAAATAGTGATATTATTGCAAAAAAATAGACCAACATGATAAATATTTCCAAGCATTTAATGTTAGCCCTTGTAACAACAACCAAGCATCACAAACACATAATTAAC
The DNA here is from genome assembly GCA_007258455.2 of Sequoia sempervirens. Classification (NCBI taxonomy): domain Eukaryota; kingdom Viridiplantae; phylum Streptophyta; class Pinopsida; order Cupressales; family Cupressaceae; genus Sequoia; species Sequoia sempervirens. The sequence continues at coordinate 78,280 of VDFB02078475.1, forward strand.
ACATTCACTACCCCCATGGTCCACAAGAAATTTCTCAAGGCACATGTAATTTAATGAATCCACTTGCCCTGTTAGCCCTTGTAACAATAACCAATACTTCTAGTTAACAAGTATCATAAACAGACAGCGAAGCCATTGACGACCACTGAACTTTTGCATTATTTTTTGAGAAGCTTATATGTTTTTAGCTCTCTATGTTAGCAATGTTAACATCAGTTTACTAGTGGCAAGCATTTTGTCTATTTGTTTATGATACTTGTAACACAAAAATATTGGTTTCTTTTACAAGGGTTAGGGGGAGAAATGGGTACACAAGATCTATATGGCTGTAATGATAGTTGCTTGTTGAACAAGGAATTGGAAGGCCAGATTCTTGTATCATTTTTGTCCATTGTTTGCTACAATATATAATGTCCTCTTATTGTGCTAACTTACTTAAAGGAAAATGAAAAACTTAAATCCATGCATTTACAGTTAACAGGACCTTGCGCACAACATTTACTTTTTCATATAATGCCTTTACTCACCCCATTAGCATTCTCCAAAATTTAATTGTTCTTTTGCAAATTCCCTTTGACTTTCGAACAATGAAACACTTCGCTCTGCATCACTCTTCCTTAGACAATTTGCAGACCATATTGTTATGCATTAACCAAAGGATAAATTTCTCTCCAGTCTATATTGTCATACGTTTACGTGCAACACCTTTGCCATTGTTACTATCTAGATGCACTCAGTCCATGTCTCAAAGCTATGCAGCGCAACCAAGCCACATAAAAGCATTTCCATTTATAACACTTCACCATTAACACATTACAATCTATTGGAATTGCTCCACACCACTAGCCTTAGCATATTGTTTTTGGTGCGACTTCTCAATAATGAAAATGGGATAATATTTGGAAAAAAAAAACTAATATTTAAACCTGCAGTATGCTGTTGGATTTTACAATTAACTTTATATCAATTACTCTCTCTCTTTTCACTAGTTTATAGATGTAAATATACATATATATTATTTCATGAAAAATAATAATTTACTTTTTATTTAAAATTAATTATATTTATTTGTTTATATATACATATAATAGTAGTTCTATTTATAATATAAAATCTTTTTAGAATTTGAGTAATTAAATTATTTTTGACACAGGACAAATGTCCTCATTCCACTCTGCTCCTGTGGCAACAAACATATTTACCAAATTCATGGTGTGCCAATGCTTGTTTTGACACTGGTGACAATGGTGGATGCCTGTGATTGCTTTTCTATTTTATTATTCTCTCACAATGCATTATTGATTAGTAGCTTACCTCCGTCTTTATCATACTTGATAACTAGAAGTATTGCTTGCTATTGAAAGAGCTAACATGACATAACAGTACAGTCAATTACATATGCTTTGAGCAAGGTCTTCTCGACTATGAAGGCATTCAATGCATTAGTTAACTGTTTATTGCTTAAATGGCCATTAGCCTACTAGCAAAACTCATCCATTTTTTTATTAAAGGTCCAATGTTTCAGAAATTTATGGAACAAATCTATTTCTTTGTAAATTTTGTCATTGTTTTTGTCCTTCAGGGGCAAGTAGTGCTTGTAGTTACGTACAAAGCTAGATAGTTTGACCAGCCTCTTTTGGGCTATAAAGGCATTGAATATACTAACTTTGCAATTGAAGCATAACAAAAAAAGTATTCATTTGCCAAAAATCTGTATTGCTCTAGCATTTACGACATTGATTGCTTTATGTTTATGAATTACATTTAACATGTTATCCACTATGCTCATCTGTCTCAAATGCTTTCGTATCAAGACCTGTTGTTTACAATTTCAGTGGGCAACAAATATCTACATTGGTACAAATATACTCAATTGTTGAACAATAAATTGTAGGTGAGACTCTCCGACCATTTCCCTTTTCTTTTTGCAATCAAAATTTTTCATGTTTAGGTAAAATACAACTCTGCTGCACTATACATATGTACAAAGTACTAAAGATTTGAAATTTGGAATGAAAATGAGACATCAAACTATAGAAACACTAGACATTAATAAGTATGAATATGCAAGTTGCTCACTAGTCTCTAGTATACACAAATTCATTTAAAATAACGTTATTTCTAGAACAGACACACTTAAATTGAATTTTCAAAACTATTTCATTGATTCAATACAAGTACCGTTGACCAGTACAAATGATGGAACAAACAAATTGACCAACACACCAAATGAAACACATGGAAAGAGACACAAGCAAATGGTAAACAACTTATACTATCAACCTATCATATACATTTGTGCATCATCCACATATAATATTTACATTCTCTCTATTCTTTCAGAAAAAAAGTGAACAAGTACATTTCAATCCAAGACTTAAATTTGCAAAAAAGCTGGTCACACATGCAGAGATGACATTGAGAGAAATTCCTAGCCCTGTCTATTTATACAAATTTTCTTCCTCTTGGCCAAATCCTCTTTCAAAGTACACAGAGGTGAGACTATTGAAATTTTATTGTTTGTAGGGATGGGGTTATTCCCCTGCATTTAAGTGTAGTCCTTGGGGTTACTGGGGTAGCTTGCACTATGGCTATGGGTGCATAGTTGCATAATCATTCTATGGCTGAGCTACGAACTAATATGTCTTGATAATCACAGGTCAACATTCGAGCTTCAAACATAATTAGTTTGAATTAAAAAAAATATTTTTGAAATCCTTCAGCCCTAGAAGCCCATGGGATTGCTTGATAAGTGTTGACATGGAGTAAAGGCCTCAGTTGCAGAAACTTCTAAAGGAATTTATTTTTAGGAAGGCATGGAGAATGGGACATAAATAAACCCAGTTTTCAAGTGATTTAAGTAGTTCATCTAAAATATCTTTATCATTATTATTGAACTTGTCTTGGAGCAAAGTTATAGTTTGAAAAGAAAGAGTGAAAGAGTTAGCTTCAGAATCTTGAGTATTCAGATAATTTTGGTTTAATTGGAAGTTTGGAAGTGGATGTTTTGCACCTTAATTCTAAACAATCCTCCCCAAACGTAATCAAACGATCTTGTCATTCTCAATTTTGATCACCTAAAGCGATCTGATGTTAATATTGGTTTCCAATCAAATGATCTCTAAGAATTAATCAGAGCACCAAAATCTCCAATTATATTACTAGGAAAAATTAAATTACTTTACCACTAGGATTATTTTCCATGTGAAGATTAACCCAATCTACATGGTTCTTGGGTAGCATTAAATTAGATTCTTGCAGATGAGAACAGGTAAAAGAGTGGATTTGCCTCAAATGAACACCAAATTTTTTTATTTATTTTTAGGTCATCAAAATTCACTGGATTCATTTTGGATTATGCAATACTTGTGAAATATGGTATTTGTTTTCCCAAATCAGCCCGGGTTGAGCCCACAATGATTATCTTTCCTCCTAAGAGATTCCACAACTGTATCAACCCTGATCACAAAACAGGTTCGAATTGGATTGAGACCTGGCTGCATATCCCATAGATCCAACTTACATAGCACCAAAGTTGTCCAACTACGGACAAACTTTAAATTATGGTACCATAGTGATCTATACTCTAAACTTTTCTAGTAGGTTTAGGTTCTACTGTTTCTTGTGCTACCTAAGAGTTCTTGATAGCATCTATAGTATTTGAACACTAAAAATTGTGGCAGGGTGTTCCTTATGAAATGATTCTCCTTTCAAATACATCATTCAATACTTGGTTCAGGTGACATCTAGTGATTGTTGTTGCAAACTTGGGTTTGTTGTCTAAGTTGTTTGCCTATTAGCAGGGCATATTTTCTCCCAATGTCTATTAGACTATTTTATCTTGACCTAGAATGGGATTTCTTTCTATTACACTTTGTATGCTCATGAACTACAAGAGCTTCCATCAAATTTCAATATGTTGCTCTGTGAAGCTTTCTCAGTACCATAAAATGTATTGTCATTTAGGTATGTTTCAATTCTATCTCATCCCTCATAGCTTGCATCCTATGCAGTAGCTAATAATGAAGGCTAGATGGTTTTCTCTTTTAAGAACCCTGTTTCAGAACCTTATAATTAAATTTATTAATATCTTAAATGTGACACTGTTAGGCACTACAGAACTACTTTAAATTTCTACTCATAATAGCTTAAAATACTTAAATAAAACTGTCATGTAGAAATGACTGTTCTTTTTATGTTTTCATCTGAGGGAACTATTTGCTTTACATGGATTGCAAGGGACCAATGCATCTAGTCGTAATGGTGTAGGAAAGAAAGTTACAAAGCACTCTACTTTGGGTTTTTTTAAACGAGCTCTAGCTAAGTGTAAAATGTTTGAAGAGATTTGCAAGAGCGGGTTTTCAAATGCATCTTTAAAAGAAAAAATGTTCTTGAAATCCCTAAAGGAGATGGATAAAAAATTACTTGGTGTTTCTATCAAAGGTGACACTACAAATATGCTTATTGAATCACAAGGTACAAAACAATATTGATACAAAAACTTGTTTCTGACTTCCATTTGCAAATAATGCTTAAAATTGCATAGGAAAAATGGGTTTTGTACTAATTCTATTAATTGCATTGCAGATGTTGAAGAAACATAAGCACCTCCAAAGTTACCTGATAATGCACCAACTTGCACTTCCCTCTTCTCTTATGCTTATGTTCCTGGCTATTTGGCCTATATGACTATATTTCATTTTATATGGATTAAAACTTCTACCAGCTCTCATTTTATAGTTAACATGTTTTCCTTTTATATGTTACAAAATGCTTAGTTATCTCATTTATGGCTTCAAATACCTTCAAACCCAGTATTATGGTTTCCAAATATCCTATATTTACTATTGCAATTATAACAATTCAATTTCAAATACTTGATTAGCTAATCAATTTCAAAAGTATACATTATTTGTCTACCTCCCTATACATGTAAATTCAAGCACGTATTTCTCTTAACCACCAACATTCACTTTATAACAAAAGAACATAGAACAAAAACTAATGGTTCATTTTATATTTACATTCTTCAACATTGTATATTTTGTATTTCTCATACTTGATATCTACAACTGTTGTTTGTTGTTATAGGAAAAACTAAATGGTTCACTGCTTTTCTGCCAACCACCAGTCTCTGAAATGTTGTGCGATTTTCATTTAGCGATTTGACATTTTTCAAAATATACAATGTTCTATTTTGCTAATTTAATTCAACAAAAAAAAATAATACACCTGCCATTCAATGCAATAGCTTTAGAGTGATTGCCAATGGTGTCGTATATCCAATGCACATCATATAATTGGAACAGTGGCCTCCTCTGCTTGCTAGACTAACTTGCCTGAGCTGACACAATTTGTATTCAATTATCAATTTACTCATTTTTATTTGTAATTCTTGCTTCACCAATTAAGTTTGACTATTCATTTTAGTTTCAGAAAATTACAAAAATATGGAAACAGTATGTACTGGAATTTATGGACATATTTTTCAAGTGTTATTTCACTTACATCATTCAAAAGTTCCTCCAAAAACATTTAGAATCAAATCATTAAAATGACGCAATAGGGAACGAAAACAACATAAATATGTGTGTTCAGAAACACAATATCCTTACCCTACTCGTATGAAGCAATCCCAATACCTCGTACTATGTCAATGGTAAGCAAGTGTAAATGAAAATGCTCCTCTATGATTACCTTTTGCATGCTAGGTTTAATTAATATTTAAAACCCCTAGCTTACCTACAAAACTGTTATTCATATGAACTTTATTTCTTATGGATAATAGAATTATTTATAATTACTTTGTAAAACTAAATGAATTTATTTCAAAGATATAAAAAAATTAGACATGCTTAAAATATTCCAAAATATTAGTACTAATTGAAAATAATAGTATCGTTTTAAAAAAAATTAAATACTTTGCACATTTAACTTATTACTATTACTTATATTTTATATGTCTTCTATATCAAACGAAATAAAATACTTTTATATTTTTAATATCCTCTTTTTCCCCAATGCTTCTCAATTTTCAGTCTATTGCTAATATATATATTTTACATATCTTATATATAATGCTTTCAAACTTTAAAACTATTACTAATATTTTGATCTCTTATGTCTTGCATTTCCACTCAAAACACTATTATGTAAACAAATAAATATCTTTACTAAATAATTTTATACAAAAAATTGTTTATATTTTCTAACAAGTACACAAAAAATATGAATTTCAATATAGCTTCTCCATTTACACATTCAATACAAAACTCTAACAATTCCAATTACAAATCTTCAAAAAAATATCAATCATTAATTGCATGGACCCTCGAAGCCTTGAATGCTTCTCCAATCATGAATAATATAAAACTCTACTATATGATCTACCAACCGAGATCAGTTACATAAATTAGTCAAGAAAGATTTGAATTCTGACAAAAATCTAGCAAAATAAGTATCCAATTAATATTTCAAATCAACTCCAAAATTACGTAGAAAGAAGATAAGTCATCAAGATAGCTTCTCAAATTCCTTTGTGAGTAATATTTATCTCCAAATAATTCCAATACATGGGAAATCGATGAAAATAAAAGAAACCTAATTCATGAATTCATGAATACCTTATGCTAGGTGGTTCCATCATCCTTCATGATCTAATGAATTTGAGACATGTTATTATCTAATGTTAACAATTCTTCATTTATTGTTAACAATTCTTCATTTATTTTCTCTTATAATTTTTCTGGTGAATTAAGATTATTAGTAATCTTATGATATAATTTGTAATGAATTTTTTAATAATATCTGAATCTCGAAGGATAAGAGAATCTTTTCGTGCCCTAATTACTTGAATGAAACCAAAAAGATAGCATAGATACAAAAGAATCAGCCAAACCCACTAAATACTATATACCTAGTCAATTTACCTACTTGAATTTTCAACGGTTCCTTTGTTTGTACAACTTTGTACATCCTTCTTAAAATGCAAGTTATAGTTGTTACTCCATTTTATTTCTCCTTTCATAGTTTAATGTCTCAAATTAACTATGGTGATATAATAACTAAAAAAATGTGTATCTCTCTTTCCCTCTTCTTTATTGTAAATTAGAATAGAAAATTCGACAATTCTTATCCCTTATGCATCCATAGTAATAGAAGAGAGTATTTTTTCTTTCTTATGATGGTGATATGTTTTAAATAATAAAATAATAGCTAAAAAAACATCTCAAATAAATGTACTACTCTTATTCTCCTATTTTCATTATATATTCCAACTCATTGTGTTGTCCAACCATATAGGTATACTCAACTTCGATGCATCTAGCTATTGTGATGATTTTCCTTGAGCAATTATATTCTTAGGTTTATGTTGATATGAAGGAACTGAGGAGGAGATGTTTGTGAAGACTGTTATGCACCAGATTTGCACCCTACTGAAATTTTAAAGCTCAGTAACCTGGCATAACATGGGACTCAAATTCTACATGTGGGATATGTAATACTGAAAATGAGACCTTCGGATAATAGGCCGGTTCCTGTTGAATAAACATCTATTTTTGCTCTTCTAAAATAAAACCTAAAGACTTTAAGAGAAAAGGGGAAGAAAAGAGATAAGAAGAACTTGAAAACTAAAACTAATTACTAGGTGATACACCAAAAAAGCTAAAAGGAGGCAACACTTCCTTTAACATAGATTGAACCCACAGCTATGATGCAATATCTGGTAAAATCCTTAACACACAAATGTATTTCAAAGGAAGATATGAGATCAGAATGATATTTAAAGGATGTTAATCACAGTAAATACATTTAAAAAAAAAAAAATAATACAACCCCTGACCTGTGAAGAGAAGTCCTGGTTACAAAGATGCCAAAATAAGATAAACTTAAAAGGTATCAAATAAGAAACACAGATAAGAGAAAATAAACATCAATCTGCATACAAATGTAACACCATAAATGGATCCAAAATGATGTATAAAAGCTCTCAAAGGCTCTGGAAATGCATACTCCAAAATTTGCTACAATATCTGGAAAGAAGAAAAGAAATACCCTGTTCTCCAGAAAAAATCAGGTCTCTACTCCAGTTCCCTGCTTTTTGCCTCCTCCCCGTATATGAAAAAAAATGAGAAGAAGAAGAAAAGGTAAGCTCCAAAGGTTTTTAATCAAGCAAGTCACAACCTTCAAAACAAGCTTTAGACACTTGGCACAAACAATTTTCCACCTCCCCAAGTTAGATACTCCACACGTCTCTTTTGAAAATGAAACCCCCACTTACTTTTGCTTTTTTGAAAAATTAATTTTTATTTATTTTAAATGATTTATAATATTATCATTTAAAACAAATAAATTACATTTGAATCAAATAAAACAAAAAAACACTTTGACTAAGTGCTGGAAGGATACGCCAACACTGTTTTGCATAAATATTTTGATTAAAATGATTAATGATAATCATTTATCAAGATTACATCTGGCAAGTCAAATACAAAGAAGTCTCAAAAAGTGGTGAAATTGTGTTAAGGCATAGACAATGCCACGACACCAGCAAAATGGGAAAAAAGGTTCTTTTAAATAACATAAGGCAAAAAGCCTCCTTTCCTTCCATCGAACCATTAGAATATTTACCCTAAAATGAATGTTATCATTCTTCACATTTTGTATATGAAGCTAGAAGTCGCCATGCTGCTGAAAACCCTAGCCTTTGGATGCCATTATCTGCAGATTATCTGAAGCCTAAGAAGCCATTATCTGCAAGTATGATTATTGTGTTGAAACTAGATATTTTTTTTTTATATTTTAAAAGCTAATGAAGCTTTGCTGGGCGTGGCCATGAAGAAGATTTTTGATCTCTGTTTAAAGCTTGGTTTGGAAGTCTCTCTTTTACGCCATCATGAAGATTCTTGCAAGGTATTTAGATGTATAATTTTTTTTCCATTTTTGTGAATTTCTGAAGGTTCTTCCATACACTTTGAGGCCGCCATGGTGAAGATTCTGATCTTTGTAAAAATGTTTTATTCTGAACTCACAATAGATGAAATACCTTGATTTCATGTGCCCTTTAAAGAATATACAGCCACATTTTTCTCCTTTAATTGGGCATTAGTAATCTCATAGATAATTGAGATTTATGTTCTAAAAGTGAGCTTTACTTACACTAAAAAAAAACCCCCTCTGTTTTTCCAACTGGGTATTAACCTCTCTCATTGAAGCTTGCTTGAATTCACTTTCAAAACAGAAATCTGCATTTGTCTGGTCGCCATTTGATATCTGAGTACCATGACTTTGAATGGAATCTTCATTATCATCTGCACTTACCCCGTGTATGTGGCATGCATGTAAGCTACTTATCAATAGAAACTAATGACTGTTCTTTCAAGACAAAAGCTGGGCTTTGAGATTGAAAATATTCTTCATTTATACGACAGTCCTCATCTTTTGGTCTGAATTTCATAAATAATGACTGTCATTGAAATTAGCTCCTCCATTTATTATTAATGTTGATTACTCATACTTTCCCAATGCTGTTTTACTGGCACTTGTAACATTGTATGTATGTTTGATAAAAGACAATGCATATCTGTATCTCCCATTATTCTTAAATGCTGATTTAAAACATAATTTGCTGCTTTCTATTGAAGAACTGGTAAGAAATTAAACTATTGCAAATCTGTCCTGTACTTGAATACTCTATTTCTCTTCAATGCAAAGAGGCTCCATACTCATGTAATGTGGAAAAAATACAAGGTAGATCTGAACAGAAAATGAGACAAATGAGTGCAATATTGATGCTTTAAAAACTGTTATCAATATTCATATACTTCGTATGAAAATTGTGAATATATCCTTTTGATATGCCGAGCTCAACCCTTGTGGGAGCCCGTTTTATTCCACATATCTGATGAAGTAATCTGAACATGATGAACCTGTAGCTGCATGTGAGACAAACAGATTAGAAGTAAAACATTTGTGTCATAATTGTTTTCCTTTGCTGATGATATATATTTTATTTTGTGAAGATGAATGGTATGATGGGAAAATGAATATGAGGTGAGATGAGACACTTAGCATTGCTTAGATCTTTTGGATCTAACAATCTTATGAATGCATGGTTCAAATGCATGGACGGATGCGGTTCGAGGCAGCAAATGGGTGGAAGCGGATGGATGCATCTTAACCAGTCATTACAGGCAATGACTAGTGCCCATGACCCTTTTCTCATTCAAATCCTGTCATATTGTCATTTGGCAGAGTAGGAATATATATCAGCAGTTTAGGGACTACTCTCACAGTCAATTGTGTGAGAGAATTTCGTTTCCAGCATTCTTTGATTATTTCAATCTCTTGTGAGCATCAGTTGTATATTCAGAATGAATAATACAAAGACATTTTCTATTTTCAATACAAATAAAAATGTGTTTTCTGCAACTTTGAGTATGAGTTCTTCCTAAAAAATGATAAACATGTATACTTTACTTCATTTGATCTTTTTAGAACTGAAATTTTAACATGAGTTAAAATTAAGTAACAATTTTGGTGACCTTTGCTGATTTGTGTACCTGCTAGACTTTTGACCAGTTGCCTTTGACATCCATTGGGCATGAGAATCTAAAACAAAATGCCTTCGTAAGACCTCAACCTAACATGAGACGACTGAAAAGTTGTTGGTTAGGTTTAGGTATGCATATGAATGAGCCTTATGTGACTGATGGCATATACTAAAATGACTTGTATGCATGACCAAACTTAAGTAGCAACGTTTAAAGCTGAAACCTTTTGATAGTTGCATATGGTGGTCATGCGTGTATGAATGTGCTTGTTGGATGGATGCATGTGGTAGGCTAACCCATGTATATGCATAAGAGTGAGACAGGTGGAACTTATGAGCATGAACTTTAGACCTAACCCAAAACAGTAAAATAAACCCTCCATATGTATATAAGTGTATGTGCCAAATACCTGCATCTTTTCAACAGATGCGTCTATACACGTATGAATAATATATGCAACTACCAAAAGAAACTTTATTTGATCCTGAACCAACAACTTCAACAACAACTAGACCTAAGGAAAAAATTGAAAACCAAACAAAATGCATAAGCATTTATTGAAAACAGGAAACCTAGCCTAATATATACATGACAAGACTAATTGATCATACCTCAAAACAACCTTTGAGGTGAATACCATTGACTGGTATTGGCAGTACATCTCCTTCCATAGTTGACAATTGATAAGCATTGTGTTCCTTACATTCTGAAATAACAAATGGGCCGCCCCAAAAGGAATCAAATTTTGTGTGTTTACCCGGTCTGCTTTTAAGTTCATCCCACTTAAGAACAACATCACCCACATTGAAATCCCTTGTTCGCGCTCTTCTGTCAAAGCTCCTTTTTACTTGCATTTGTTGATATTCCATTGCTGCCATTGCTTTTGATCTTTTTTCCTCCAATTCCATCAACTGAGCATAGCGCACTTGCATAGGATCTCCTTCTTCAAACAACACTAGTTGACTAGCAAGGTCAAGAACTGGCAGCTCGGTTGAAATAAACAACTTGGCCTCTTTACCATAGACTATCATGTAAGGTGAATTTTCAATTATTTTCTTAGGTGTGATTCAGTCAACCCATAGGGCAACCTTCAGTTTAGAATGCCACTCACGCTGATTCTCCTGCAGATTCCTCTTCAATACTCTGATCAAATTCTTGTTTGTGGATTATGCTAACCCATTGCCTTGTGGGTAATAGTTAGAACTATTGCTGAGATAAATGGCATGCTTGAGCGCCCTTTCAGTTACCCTTAGACCAATGAAAGCAAGTGCATTATCAGAGATAATAGAATCAGGGATTCCAAATCTATGAATAATATCATCATAAAAATCCAGAACAATAGTCTCATTGGCAACCTTTAACGCTGCTACTTCTGACCAGCGAGTGAAATAATCAGTGGCTGTGATTATCCACTTGTGTCCAGCACTAGATGGAGGATTAATAGGACCTATAAAATCAACTCCCCACTTTACGAATGGCTGCTCTGTCCTAATAGGCTGTAGAGGTAAAGCTGCAAGCCTTTCTTTTCCTGCAAAAAGAGCACACTTTATGCACTTTCTAACATATGCATGGCTGTCCTTGAAAATATTTGGCCAATAATAGCCAGCCCGCATAATCTTGAATGCGGTAGTCCAGGGAGAGAAGTGGCCTCTTGAATGCCCATCATGAAATTCATGTAATATTTCTCCAGTCAGATCTCAATCAACACACCTAAGAAGTACACCACTATGATCTTTGCGATATAAAATATCATTGATCAACACATATGGGATAGACTGCGACCTATAGTACCTTCGTTTTGCTCTATCCAAATCAGGTGGGCATTGACTTGTCTTGAGAAAATGGACCATATCCTTCAACCAGCTTGCTGCTCCGTCATCATTATCAGCCAAATGAAGTACTAAAGTTGTCTTAGATTGTTTTTCCTCTAAAATTCCTCCACAACTCAACTGTTCACAAAGCCCCTTACCCCTCACTAACTTGGTAACTTCAATGCTCACATCATATTCCATGACTCTGGTTATCCAACCTGCCCTTTTCTCATTCAAATCCTTGCTGAGCAGAAACTCTTTGACACTCAGATGAGCTACCCTTAAATGAATTTTATTGTGTGATAGAAAATGTCTAAATTTTTTAAGACTTTTGACAACAACAAGAACATGCTTTTCAACAAAACTATACCTCTGCTCATACTCTTCCAATCCTTTGCTGAAAAAAGTGATTGGTTGTTCCAATCCTTCTGAACTTTGCTGGATCAGCATAGCAGATATCACTTCACTACCCCCATAGGCATACAAGATAAAGTCTTTGCTGAAATCTGGGTTCATTAGAGCGGGAGCTGCTGTTAAAGCTTCCTTGATAGCTTGGAAGCTATTCTTCACTTCCTTAGTCCAGCTAAAAACAGTGTTTTTCTTTAACATAACCGTCAAAGGTTTCAATAAATCTGTAATATTAGGCAGAAAATGCCTCACAAAATTAATTCTTCCAATGAAAGACTGCAGTCCCTTTTTGTGATATGGTAAAGGTAGCTCTAGAATAGCTGCTACTCTCTCAGGATCCACTGTGACACCTTGCTTAGAAACAATATACCCCAGTAGTCTGCCTTCATGCACAACAAACACACACTTTTTTGGATTAAGAGACACTCCAAACTCCCTGCAGCGTTCAAAAATCTGTCTTAGATGACTCAGGTGATCTACTGCTTTCTTCGAATAAACGGTGATGTCATCCAAATACACTAGGACAAACTGATACATAAGGTTGCTGAATGCCATTTCCATTTCCTTTTGGAAGGTTGCACCTGCGTTAGAAAGACCAAAAGGCATCTTCCGGTAGGCCATGGTTCCCCACTTAGTTGTAAAGGTTGTTTTGAACTGATCTTCTTCTTTGACAAAAAATTGGTTATATCCTGAATAACCATCCAACAATGAATATCTTTCTGAACCAAAAACATACTGTAAGATCTGCTCCATGGAGGGCAATGGGTGACGATACTTCAAGGACGCCCTATTTAGATCTCTGAAATCTACACATAATCTCAACTCTCCATTCTTCTTCCTAACTGGGACAAGGTTGGACACCCAACTAGTGTGTTTAATAGGATATATGATACTACTCTCTATCAGCTTCATAACCTCTTTGTGCATAAGAGGCTCTAGTTTGGGGTTAACTAGTCTCTGTTTTTGTTTGATGGGTTTGGAGTTAGGCTCTAACTCTATAGTATGATGAGCAAGTGTTGGGTCAAAACCTTTTAGATCTTCATATTTCCAGGCAAATATATCACTAAATTCCTGAAATAATTCAATATAAGACTGTTTTTCAGAATTTGTAATTACTTTTCCAAACTTCAAAGTCTTACCCGGTTCAACCTCCAAATCTGCATAGTGTTCTTACTGAATCAACAGGCTGGTATTATTCTTCTTGGCTTGATCATCTGTATTGAAGATAGATTCCAATGTAACAAGCCCCTTGGGAAACTTGTTAGAATTGAGCTGCACCACCTGATCTTCATAGTTCTTTTTTAGCCTATCTTGATTTGAAACTGCAAAAACGTCCTCCTCTAGCAGAAACTGCAAAATCTGCTCATCACTCTCAAAGACTTGCCAACTCACATTATTGTCAGGAATTGATGGCCTAACAATAATTTTAATATGCTGCTGATCACACCCCCTTTTAATCTATCAGCATGCTGATTCAGCCTTCTAGGAATTGCAACAATATTGAAGGCAGAAAAATCTTCAATAACATCCCAAATTCTGTGTTTATATGCCTTCAGAGTGTCATTCTTAACAGAAACTATCCCTCTCACCTGATTCACCACGAGCTCGCTATTACCATGAACTTTTAGAGCCTTAACACCTCTCTTTCTCACCCATTCCAGCCCATTAATTAAACCTTCATACTCGACTGTATTGTTGGTGCAAGAAAAACTAAATCTAAAGGCCGCATAGTACTCAACTCCATCAGGTGACACTAGCATTGCACCTCCACCAGCACCATGCTTACTTCTCGATCCATCAAAAAACATATTCCAGACCTCATTTTGTTGTTCAGAATCAACGTCCTCTCTCTTAACCAAATTTGGCATAACCAAACCAACCTCTTGAAACATATAATTACCCATGCCAGCATCTAATACTAAACCACTTCCAGTGTGATGAGTATTACTTTCAACCCATTCATCTAGAAGGATATCAGGAATTCCAACAGTGGATGTATGTGAAACAGGAGCAACATGATCATCTTGGTCAAAAATGCCACAATTTGCATTCATCATACTGGGTATATAAGGTTCAATGATATCCTTTGCAAGTAATTCTGACTTTATTTTTACTTTTGTTCCATACCTTGTGCGGAAAATCATGTGAGACCAATCGGATGAGAGATAACCTCCTATCTTGGCTGTAAATTCTCTTGATAAGCAAAGGCCAAAATAGGGAGGCAAATCTATTACATATATATCTTGTGGAATAGAGAAAGTAGGGCAGGCATGTAAGGTCAGACTAGCATTTTTTATGAGGCCTATTGAGTTGACAGATGTACCATCTAACTGGATTACTCCTTTTTCTATAGGCTCATATTTTAATTCTAACTGATCAGCTACCCTTTTTGGCATTACAGAACAAGTTGCCCCGCTATCAACCATACAATTATGTACCAAGTTCTTCCCAATGACTAAGGAAACATAGAATGGAGGAGGTCTCACATCCTTACCTTGAACTGTGACATTTGGCTTGTTGTCCATGACTTTTACTTGATCAGCATTTGTCATGACTACCTTCTCATAATCACCAGCTGTGTGTTCTTGTGTATCTTCACCACTCAATGCTTTCTTTAACATTTCAACTTGTCCAGGAATGGATAAAGAATCCCACATAGTCATTGATACATTCATTCTTTTCATGCTGTCCACAATGCTGTATGACATAGCTGAATGCACCTTCTGGTGTATCTTAGCCACAGCCGGATCTGTTTCTTTGTGAGGCTGATTGCTGATTGGCTGATTTGAAGACTTCTGTGGGATATTCGTATTTTTTGTGAATGATGGTCCCGCAGTTGTAGTTTCTTTATCTGTACCAACTGTATGATCTGCTTCTAGAGCCCTTTTCTTTGCTCGGGTAATGACACTTGCTGGATTACCATTCACACCATAAAATTCTTCACTTTGCCAATTTAGGAATCCTGTCTCATTAGGATGCACATCTCGTTGTTGCTCAGGTACATCAGTAGATGCATCTAGTTGTGAACTTGTGGCATTTTGAACCATAAGTACTTGATTGATAACACCATTGGAGCATGTTGCTTGATTATGCGCTTGATTACATGGAAAACACCATTCATAATCTGCTGCAAGATTATTTTGAGATGGAACAATATCTCTTATCAGATTTGCTACATTCATAGGCACTACATTGTGTGTCTGAAATGGCCTCTGGTTAACATTTTGTCGTTGTCCTTGATAATTTCCCAGGTATGGTAGTCTATTTTGTTGATACTGCAGATTAGCCCCTTGATTTTGATAAGGTTGATTCGCTCCTTGCTGTTGGTTATACTGTTGAAATGGTGGCCTCAGACCTTGGTATTGCTACCTTTTTATGCTGGTTAGCTCATTTCCCAAAGTCTGCAACACCGTTTCAATCTTTTGTTGATTGCTTTTAATCTCTTGCAGCTTAGTTGAAGGTCCCGCAGTCTCTATAATTGGAACAATTGGTATTGCAGCAAGAGGAGGTATGTGCAATGGCATATTTGGGTGAATATCCGAAAAATATGGCATAGGAGGCCTAGGAGCTATTTTTCTTGCCTGAATAAGACTATTTTCTACTCTTATAGCTATATTATAGGCTTGTGGTAATGATTGACCTCCCATGGATTGTATCATCATTTCTATATCACTATTGAGACTCTTTAAGTAATACAGAAATGTGTAATCAGCAGAAGGCCTTACCGTAGCAGGTATCCTATTCCAAGTCTTTTGGAAACGGATGTTGAAATCTATCATCTACTCTTGAGGGGCTCTTTTAATAGTTGTCAACTGCTCTACCAAAGATAGGTGATCATATTTTTCCTCAAAAAATCTGGTAAATTGGTCACCAAGCTCATCCCATGTTGCAATAGAGGCCACTAGCAAGCTTCTGAACCATTCCAACGCCTTCCTTTTGAAAGATGCAGCCAATAACCTTACTGCTACATTCTCTTGTGTTACGTGATGTACATTGCACAATGTTGCCACATCTCTTATATGTTCAAATGGCGTTATTTTCCCTTCTCCAGTGAATTCTGGCAATCCCTTTAATGCTGCCAAAGGAATATCATCATGTTGTAATAGATTAAGGGGACTACCTTGATCAAATGGAACAAAAGCAAAGGCTCTTGGTGCAGCCATATTATGAGTTTGTGTTGATATACTTGTTGAGCTTGCACTCGCTGGTATAGTACTTGAAAATGATGGAAAAGTGCTTGTAATTGTAGTAGAAAAGCTTACACTTGCTGTACCAAAATTGCTCCTACTGTTTGGGAAGTTGAAATTCCTAGAAACAACAATAGATGGCTCTTCTCTGACAGTTGGTGATGTTGAATGTCTCACAGGACGTTCACTATGCAACAATCTTCCTCTTCTGACATATACTCTTGGAGGAGGAGTTTTCACTCTCTTTGTACTAGGAGTTCGATCAAGAGTCCTTCCTTTCCTCTTGGGTGATGACAATTGCAGATACTCAAAAGATTTTGAACTTTTGGTTTCCACCTTTCTGATATAAACTTTTGCATTGGTCACTTTCCTACACAACAGAGTTGCCAGATATGCTGAAACATAACTTCTTCAAAGTTGTAAACCTGCTGTAGCATATTAGAACAACAAGAACTGATGAAAATTTCTGACTTCTGTCCCACCGGGCGTGCCAAAACTGTTATGCACCAGATTTGCACCCTACTAAAATTTTAAAGCTTAGTAACCTGGCATAACATGGGACTCAAATTCTACATGTGGGATATGTAATACTGAAAATGAGACCTCCGGATAATAGGCCGGTTCCTGTTGAATAAACATCTATTTTTGCTCTTCTAAAATAAAACCTAAAGACTTTAAGAGAAAAGGGGAAGAAAAGAGATAAGAACTTGAAAACTGAAACTAATTACTGGGTGATACACCAAAAAAGCTAAAAGGAGGCAACACTTCCTTTAACACAGATTGAACCCACAACTATGATGCAATATCTGGTAAAATCCTTAACACACAAATGTATTTCAAAGGAAGATTTGAGATCAAAATGATATTTAAAGGATGTTAATCACAGTAAATACATTTAAAAAAATAATAATAATACAACCCCTGACCTGTGAAGAGAAGTACTAGTTACAATGATGCCAAAATAAGATAAACTTAAAAGGTCTCAGATAAGAAACACAGATAAGAGAAAATAAACATCAATCTGCATACAAATGTAACACCAGAAATGGATGGGCGGGGGCCCTAGCTCGGTTGGCTAAGTCTTTCCTGTTGCAGGAGGCTGGTCACGAGTTCAAGTCTCCCTCGTCCCATGGTACCGGAGGGCGTGTCACGCCAGTGTCGTCGGTCACGTTAAAAAGTTTACTAGGTGCGCTGCAGTTTATAGGGGGCCATGCTATACAAACCCGATTTTTAAAAGCCAATAAAAAAAAAAAAAAAAAAAAAAACACCGTAAATGGATCCAAAATGTTGTATTACAAAAAATCTCTCAAAGGCTCCTTAGAAAATGCATACCCAAAACTGCCACAATATCCGGAAAGCAAAAGAAATACCTCAGCCTTAAAAATCCCCGCCCTACCCGCCTCCCGCTTTGCCTCCCCGTGATATGTATGAAAATGAGAAAGAAGAAGAAAAAAGGTAAGCTCCAAAGGTTTTAATCAAGAAAGCCAACCTCAAACAGCTTTAGACACTTAAGTAACAAACAATTTGGGTGCCACTTCCAAGTTAGATACTCCATTACGTCTTTTGAAAATGAACCCCACTTACTTTTGCTTTTTTGAAAAATTAATTTTTATTTATTTTAAATGATTTATAATATTATCATTTAAAACAAATAAATTACATTTGAATCAAATTAAAAAAAAAAACACTTTGACTAAGTGCTGGAAGGATACGCCAACACTGTTTTGCATAAATATTTTGATTAAAATGATTAATGATAATCATTTATCAAGATTACATCTAGCAAGTCAAATACAAAGAAGTCTCAAAAAGTGGCGAAATTGTGTTAAGGCATAGACAATGCCACGACACCAGCAAAATGGGAAAAAAGGTTCTTTTAAATAACATAAGGCAAAAAGCCTCCTTTCCTTCCATTGAACCATTAGAATATTTACCCTAAAATGAATGTTATCATTCTTCACATTTTGTGTATGAAGCTGGGTGCCGCCATGCTACTGAAAACCCTAGCCTTTGGACTCCATTATCTACAAATTATCTGAAGCCTGAGAAGCCATTATCTGCAAGTATGATTATTGTGTTGAAACTGGAGATTTTTTTTTTATATTGTAAAAGCTAATGAAGCTTTGCTGGGCGCGGCCATGAAGAAGATTTCTGATCTCTGTTTAATGCTTGGTCTAGAAGTCTCCCTTTTACGCGATCATGAAGATTCTTGCAAGGTATTTAGATGTATAAAAACTTTTCCATTTTTGTGAATTTCTGAAGCTTCTTCCATACACTTTGAGGCCGCCATGGTGAAGATTTTGATCTCTGTAAAAATGTTTTATTTTGAACTCACAATAGATGAAATACCTTGATTTCATGTGCCCTTTAAAGAATATACAGCCACGTTTTTCTCCTTTAATTGGGCATTAGTAATCTCATAGATAATTGAGATTTATGTTCTGAAAGTGAGCTTTACTTACACTAAAAAAAAAACCCCTCCGTTTTATCCATTTGGGTATTAACCTCTCTCATTGAAGCTTGCTTGAATTCACTTTCAAAACAGAAATCTGCATTTGTCTGGCCGCCATTTGATATCTGAGTACCATGACTTTGAATGGAATCTTCATTATCATCTGCACTTACCCCATGTATGTGGCATGCATGGAAGCTACTTATCAATAGAAACTAATGACTGTTCTTTCAAGACAAAAGCTGGGCTTTGAGATTGAAAATTGTCTTCATTTATACGACAGTCCTCATCTTTTGGTCTGAATTTCATAAATAATGTCTATCATTGAAATTAGCTCCTCCATTTATTATTAATGCTGATTACTCATACTTTCCCAATGCTGTTTTACTGGCACTTGTAACGTTGTGTGTCTGTTTGATAAAAGACAATGCATATTTGTATCTCCCATTATTCTTAAATGGTGATTTAAAACATAATTTGCTGCTTTCTGTTGAAGAACTGGTAAGAAATTAAACTGTTGCAAATCTGTCCTGTACTTGAATACTCTATTTCTCCTCAATGCAAAGAGGCTCCATACTCATGTAATGTGGAAAAAATACAAGGTAGAGCTGAACAAAAAATGAGACAGATGAGTGCAATATTGATGCTTTAAAAACTGTTATCAATATTCATATACTTCGTATGAAAATTGTGAATATATCCCTTTTGATATGCCAAGCTCAACCCTTGTGGGAGCCCGTTTTATTCCACATATCTGATGAAGTAATCTGAACATGATGAACTTGTAGCTGCACGTGAGAGAAATAGATTAGAAGTAAAACATTTGTGTCATAATTGTTTTCCTTTGCTGATGATATATATTTTATTTTGTGAAGATGAATGGTATGATGGGAAAATGAATATGAGGTGAGATGAGACACTTAGCATTGCTTAGATCTTTTGGATCTAACAATCTTATGAATGTAGGGTTCGGATGCATGGACAGATGCAATTCAAGGTAGCAAATGGGTGGAAGCGGATGGATGCAACTTAACCAGTCATTATAGGCAATGATTGGTGCCCATGACCCTTTTCTCATTCAAATCCTGTCATATTGTCATTTGGTAGAGTAGGAATATATATCAGTAGTTTAGGGACTACTCTCACGGTCAATTGCGTGAGAGAATTTTTTTTCCAACATTCTTTGATTATTTCAATCTCTTGTGAGCATCAGTTGTATATTCAGAATGAATAATACAAAGACATTTTCTATTTTCAATACAAATAAAAATGTGTTTTCTGTAACTTTGAGTATGAGTTCTTCCTAAAAAATGATAAACATGTATACTTTACTTCATTTGATCTTTTTAGA
>VDFB02078475.1:99141-154338 GCA_007258455.2 Sequoia sempervirens
CCTCTCAGTTGTCTAGCCTTGTGTTGCCAACAATTGGTATTAGAGCAGGTTCCTTTGAAGAAGTTTAATAGCTTGAGGTGATCTAGGGTGGTGACATATAAGAAGGATAGTCCAAGATTTGATGGAACAAATTATTCTCTATGGAAGATCAAATGGAGTGTCATCTGAGATGCATTGGTGAATCCTACTAGAACATTACAAAGAATAGGTATGTCATCCCACAAAATGCTCCTTCTACTTCTGTTGAGATCAAAGATGTCGAGTACAATATCAGGGCTATGGAAGCATTGTTGAGTGCTCTAACTGATTCTGAGATGACTAATGTAATGGATTTGAAGACTGCTTATGAGATCTGGAAAAAGTTGGAAATTTTGTATGAAGGTGATGCTCATGTGAAGATTGTTAAGTTGCAAAGTCTAAAAGGGAAATATGAAACATTGAAAATGGGTGAAGATGAGAACATTATTGCTTTCATGCAGAGAGTGAATGAACTTGTGTGTAATATCAGATGTGCTGGTGGAACATTAGAAGAATCAAAGATTGTTGCTAAAGTGCTTAGATCCTTTCCTACTACATACAAACATAAAGTTGCTGCTATTGAGGAGATCTGAACTGTGACAAATGTAACTAGAGACATTTTGATTGGTAAGCTTGCTACTTTTGAGTTAAGTGAGTTTGGTGATGCTCTTCCTAAGATAGAATCTTCATTCAAAGCTACTAGCTACCTCTTGAAAAGATAAGCAGAGATATGATACAGGTGAAAGTTCTTCTAGAAAGGTGTTCAAGTATGAGGAAGAAATGAGAGAGATTAAAGAAAAAGAGAGAAAGCTAGATGAGCTTGAAGCACTTCTTGTCAAAAGAGTACCTAGAGGAGAAGGTAAGTATAAAGGGAAATTGCTTCTTAAATGTTTTTCATGCAATAAGATAGGTCATTTTGCCTCAAGATGTCCAGAAAGAGTTCCTAAGCCAAGACCTAACAAGCCTAGATTCCAAAGAAAGTGTTATTATGTTGTTGATGAAGGTGTGACAGATGATGAATTTGATAAAGGGAATGCAAGTGAAGATGAATGGGTATTTATTGCTATCAAAGAAAATGATCCAATACCTATTGAATCTACTAGTTGCATGAATGTTGAGAAAGCTCTGGCAGCCAGAATTGAGGAAAAGGATGAATGGGTGATTAGAAGTAGTTGCTTGCATCACATGACAGGTGATAAAAGTAAATTTGTGAGTCTTGAAAAGTATGGTGGTGGTGTTGTCAAATTTGGTGATGATAAAGCTAGTGTAATATGTGGTAGAGGATCCATTTCTCTTGATGGTAAGAATAATACTGATGATGTTCTATAAGTTGAAGGTTTGAAGCATAATATTTTAAGTGTTGGATAGATGGTTGATAAAGGATACAATCTTCAATTCAAGAATGGAAAGTGTAGAATATTGGGGAGTTCCAGAAATGTGATTGCATCAAGTACAAAAAAAGGTAATATCTTTCACCTGAATGCTGCTAGTATAAGTTGTCTGATTGCTCAAGTTGATGAAAGTTGGTTGTGGCATAGGAGATTGTGTCATGCAAACGTTGACAATATTATCAAGATAAGTTCTACTCATGCTGTGAGATATCTTCCTAAGTTGGTAAATCCTATTAATACCATATGCAAGGAATGTCAGTTAGGGAAGCAAACTAGAGTTTCGTTTCAGAGCAAACCACATTGTTCAAATGAAGTGTTGGAACTTGTGCATACTGATCTGTGTGGTCCTTCTAGAGTCATAAGTTTACAAGGAGACAGGTATTTCATGTTACTCATTGAATATTATTCTAGATTGATGTGGGTTGCTTTCTGAAGAGAAAAATCTGAAGTTCTAGAGAAATTCAAGATTTTGAAGGCTAAAGTTGAGACAGAGACAGATCTGAAGATTAAATGTCTAAGATTAGATAAAGGTGTTAAATTCATTTCTAGTGAGTTTAACTCTTTTTGTGAAGAACATGGGATAAAGAGACAATTATATGCCTCGCGTACCCCTTAGCAAAATGTAGTTGTGGAAAGAAAGAACAAGACAGTTCTAGATACTGCTAGGACTATGATGCTAAAAGGAAATGTCCCTCATATCTACTGGAGAGAAGTTGTGAGTACTATTGTTTACACTCTCAATCGGGTGCATATCAAAGGTGATACTAGTAAGACCCCTTATGAACTATGGTTTGGTCATAAGCCTACTGTTAGATACTTCAAAAAATTGGAATTAAATACTATATCAAAGAGATGAAGAAGATTATAGGAAAGTTTGATGCTAGAAGTGATGAAGGTACATCTTTTCTTGGTTATTCTACTAAAATTAAAGCCTACGGTGCTTTGTAAGAGATTGAGGAAAGTAGTTGAAAGTGCTAATTTCAAGGTTGATGAAGAACTGCAGTTAGACCCTCTCGAGAACCTATGGATATGAGTTCAAATGATCAAAAAAGTCACTTAGGTTCAAACTTCGAGAATCAAGTGTAGATAATTAAAGTCAAGAAAGCCAAGAAGAAGGAACTAGTGAGGTGTTGAAGTGAGAACACAGAGCAGAAGTTCAAGAACATCCTAAAACTCCAAGGTATGTAAAACTGAATCATTCAGAAGATTAGATTATTGGTGATAAGAACAAAGGTGTTCAAACTAGGAGAAGAATTGCAAAAGAATATTGTTTGATTTCAAAGTCTGGGCCTAATAGTGTCAACGGAGCATGAAAAGATGAACATTGGATGGAAGCAATGAAAAAAGAGCTACATCAAATTGAGAAAAATGATACATGGATTCTTGTTCCTAGACCTAAGGACAAAAATGTAATTGGAACTAAAAGGGTCTTTCTGGACAAACTCAATGAGTAAGGTGCTTTTGAAGAGCCCAGCAAGCATCTATGTAAAGATATTCACAAAATACCGGAAGGAATTGACTTTGAAGAAACTTTTTCCCCTGCTATTAGGATTGAAGCTGTGAGATTATTTCTTGCTTATGCTGCTTACAAAAGCTTCAAGGTTTATTAGATGGATGTCAAGTTAGCTTTTCTAAATGGTGAATTGGAAGAAGAAGTGCATATTAAGAAACTTGATGGATTTCAATTGATTGATCAAGGAGATATGGTTTGTCAGTTGAAGAAAGCATTATATGGTCTTAAGCAAGCCCCAAGAGCATGGTATGCCAGATTGGATAAGTATTTATTGAAACTTGGATTTAATAAAGGTACTGCTGACTGTAATTTATATTTCAAGATTGATCATGATAAAGATTTGATTGGTTAAGTCTTTGTTGATGATATCATTTTTGGAGGAGATGATAGTTTGTGCATGAAGTTTGTTGATGAGATGCAAAGTGAGTTTGAGATGTCCATGATTGGAGAAATGAAATTCTTTTTGGGATTGCAAATTACTCAGCTAGACAAAGGGATCATTATATCTCAGTCCAAGTATGTGAAAGAATTGCTAAAGAAATTTGGTATGGAAGATTCAAAGCCAGTCGGTACACCTATGGTGACCGGATGTAAGTTGACTCAGAATGATGATTCTCCGAAAGAAAACTAGACTAGATACAGATCCATGATTGGTGGATTGCTTTATTTGACTCAAACTAGACCTGATATCATGAATGTTGTATGCATTGTTGCTAGATTTCAAGTTGATCCTAAGGAATCTTATGTGACTATTGTGAAGAGGATTTTCAGATACTTGAAGGGAACCGTTGATTTTGACCTACGGTATCCTAAAGAAGATGACTTTACTTTGAGTGCCTTTATTGATGCTGATTGGGCAGGAGATGTGAATGAAAAAAAGAGTACCAGTGGTGGTGCATTTTTCTTGGGAAAGAAATTGATTTTGTGGTTAAGTAAAAAGCAAAATGTCATTTCCTTATCTACTGCAGAGGCACAATACATTGTTGCTGCTAGCAATTTTACTCAAGTATTGTGGATGAAGTAGATGTTGAAAGATATCAGAGTTGTGTATGATGAGCCTATTGCTATATTTTGTGATAATTCAAGTGCAATTAACATTTCTAAGAATCTGGTGATGCATTCAAAAACCAAGCATATATCTATCAAGTTTCACTTTTTGAGAGAGAAGGCGAGTGAAAAGGAAGTCAGATTGGAGCATGTGCCTACTAAGGAACAGATTGAAAACATCTTTACTAAGCCTTTTCCTAAGGCTACATTTTAGTATCTCAAAGGGAAGTTAGGGGTGATTACCCCTCCTAATCAGAACTAAGATGCATTGATTTGCATCAGTCTGTGCATTTCATAGTCATATCTTGATCTGGATTGATGTTGTGGTGGCTACTACTCAGGGGGAGTAGTTAGATGTTTTGAAATGTGTTCAGAGCTTGTGTGAGAAAGATAATTTTTATCTTTTTCATTGATGTCAAAGGGGGAGAAGATTCATGTGAAAAACTTTGTGGAGAGAAGAGTCATGTGAAAGAGTTGGGGAGAAGAGTCAAAATCTAAGGAGGAGAAAGTGTTAAGAGAAAGTTGGGTTGATGGTGTTTTTCACATCATGTGTTGCCATCAATGCCAAAGGAGGAGATTGTTGGATGTTGTTGATATGTGGTTGTCATTGATGTCAACACTATTAGTATTAATGTCATTTGAGGTTGTATATGTCGAGGATATTGAGAAAATTGTAATAAAGAAAGTTACAGGTTGCCAGTGTTGGCCAGCTCAGTATGTTGATGATTAGAGGTTGTGGACTAAAGGATTTTTTGTTGAGTATATCTAGTTTATCCACGTTAAGTTTTAGAGATCCGCGTGAAGATTTGATCGAGTTATGAGTATCTGTGTTTTGACATTTTTTTTGTTGCTTCAGTTGGTATTATTGAAAGAAGTTGATGTGATTTTGGTAATGTGAAGTGTTGTGGATGCTTCTCTAGTTATTCATGATGCTTTTTGATGTTTCTAGATCGTGCTTTATCTTTGTTGCACGTCTGCATTGATTGATGTGTTCGTGAATGGAGATTTTCTCTTGTGTGTTCATGTTTTTCATGTTCTTGGCTCGCTGGGTGATTGTAGCATGTTGTGGATCTTCGAGGAATAATTTTTGAAGGTGTTTCATGTTTGAGGATATTATTTTGGGTCCTCACTATGTTGTGGTCGACGGTGGTTGATTCACATTGATAATTATTTATGTTTTGGCTGACAATTTGTATTCATTTTTATATTTTATTGAAGCCAACATGTAGATGATGTTATTCTTGGTTGTGGATATATGTAAGTGATTGTCTTATCATTTGAATAAGTGTGTGAGTGAAGTGTGAAGCGAATTGTGTGATTCCTATGTGCGAATAATGTTCTAATCATTCGAAGGAAGAAGTTAAGTGTGTGAAGAGTGAGCAGATTTTTTTTGCTTAACCAGAACTATAATCAGGCATGAGCAGATGCTATTTTCTTAGTTTAATCTTGTGGATGTAATCCAAATCTTTCTAGTAAGACAATGTGTCTTCCTTGGACAGTAAGCCTTGTTGTAATTGAGCAGTGAGCTCTAGGCAGTATGTCTGAATGCATGTGCATTCCTCATTTATTCTCTTATACTTTTAACAGGGTATAATCTTGTGGACTAACCTCCACCGTGGTTTTTCCCCTAATAGGGGGTGATCCCACAATAGTGGTTTACAATTTTTGGTCAAACTGGACACTAAAATTATTTTTAAAACTAAATCTTCACATTCTAAGGCACCTATAGCAGCTAAACCATGAGGAATTTGAAGATGATAAACTACTGTCTCATCGCATTTTTGTTGATTCTAAAAATATTTTTCAAAAATTTTGGAATCATTGCACTCTTTTTCATCTCCCACGAAAAATTCAGTTTTTTTCAAAAATGTTATTTCATAAAAAGTGATTTATAACTGTGATAACATGATAATTTTTTTTTTCCATAAAGGATAAAATTCTAATTCTTTCAAATTTAGATTTGTATCCTTAACATTCAGTGCTTCCACTTGTTGCCATTTTATTGAATATTTTTTCTTTAATCAAGATTCGTCGTTCAATTACAATTCCATAGCATGGTCAAGATAATGCATACTTTTCATACCAAAATTCAATTTTTATTTTTGTTGGATCAAGGACTTCGGATTCCGGTGCACTTCCATATTTTCATCTTTTTGATAATCTATTATTTTTCCACATGCGCAGAACAAAGAGCTTGATTTTTCGGTGAAAAACCTATGTTTAATCAAACTAAAAAATAAAATACATAATAAAACCAAAACATATTAAAATTGTATTTGATGGATAGCTCATTCTGAGGACTACCATCATCTAGTTGGTTTTGTTAAGATTCTTCCATTTTCATCCCTCAACCCAAGTCCGGCACAAAATCTAAGTTTTGTGTCTTAAGGAGGGGATGTGGAATAAAGTAGTTCCTGAGTTTTCAACTCTATGTTCTGGCTAAAATCAGTGGTCTATCTCGAACTCTTCTAAGTGGGTTTTGATGGCTTTTTTTATGGTATTAGAGGGCTCCTCGAACCTAGGTTCTAGGGATCCCCAAAGGGTTTCTGTTTCAACTAATAGACTGCATCTAACCCCTAAAATCAATTTTTTGTGAGTTTTCCTTCCTCACTTCAATTGTAAACCACTATTGTGGCTTCACCCTAGGGTTTCCACATAAAAATCTTGGTGTTATGTGTGTTTATGATGTGTTGATGATTTATGCTTTCATGGTTGTTAATCAGATCTGAGAATAAGGTTAATAAGTTTAATAAGTTTGAATTTTTGAGACAACTGATTCACACCCCCCTCTCAATTGTATGCCCTTGCGTTGCCAACATTTTCTTTTAATTCATAGATCTCTCTCTTTTATTGTTTCAAGAGAATTATTTCTATCAATCAAAATTATGACAAGAATTGTACATACATACGTACAAGAATTTTACAATTGAAGAAACTAAGGCTATTCTATATGTTTAATCACATATATTTCAATTTAATCAATTTTCTCTTATGTAACTCTTTCAAAAGTATTACAATGTGATCACACAATAATTACTATGCATAAACTTATAATCTATAACTTCAACATACATACCAAGATGATATTCATGCATTCTAGACTACATGAATATCCTCTTTTCATATATCAAAATCAATGTACAAATAGAATATTTGTCCTATAAAAAGTTATTGGGTTGATCAAGACCAATAACAATGTACAAATTAAAACAAAAGATGATACAAATAATCTTACAATTCATCTTAAATAACAATAGAATAATAGTAAATTATTACCACCTAGAGAGTACTTCATAAAGAAATACTAGTTTTAATCTTCCTTTAAGAGACTAGGTTAATTACATTTCAATTTAGTTCTAGGATGAATATTTGTTCAATTATGTTCTTGGATTAAGTTATGGCTATAATAATGAAGATACCTCAAATTGATAACCATGTTGTAACCCTCAAATAAAGTGGAATGTGACTTTTATTGGAGATCTCTTCACAACATTAAATAACTATTGGCACACAAGAAGAGGAAATATTATGTCATTCCATAAACATGTCCCCAGGTTTGGACACTTATTGATATACAATATGATTAGGTTGCGTCTATAAAAAATAATTAATATAAATTTATAACTTAAATTTTCTTAGAGGTTGTCTCTCACCCTGTAAAAATCAACATTTCCCTATGTATCATCCTAAGAAAATTTATGTTGGGCATTGATAAAGCATTATTTCATTCTAGCCAATGCACTTAAAAAACACAACATGTTCAAGGTTTAAGATGTATAAATAGCATGCCCCTATGGCTTTATATCATATTATTCTCAACAATTCATATTGGAGATCTCTTCACAACATTAAATAACTATTGGTACACAAGAAGAGAATATATTATGTCATTCAATAAATATGCCCCTAGGTTTGGACACCTATTGATATACGATATTATTAGATTGTGTATAAAAATAATAATCAGTATAAATTTATAATTTAAATTTTCTTAGAGGTTGTCTCTCCCCCTATAAAACTCAACATGTCCCTATGTCTCATACTAAAAAAATTTATGTTGGGAATTGATAAAGCATTATTTCATTCTAGCTAATGCACTTAAAAACACAATATTTTCAAGGTTTAAGATGTAGAAATAACATGCCCCTGTGGCTTTATATCCTATTATTCTCAACAATCCATATTGGAGATAGATCTTCAAAACATTAAATGACTATTGGTACACAAGAAGAGGGAATATTATGTCATTCCATAAATATGTCCCTAGGCTTGGACACCTATTGATATACGATATTATTAGATTGTGTATAAAAAAATAAACAGTATAAATTTATAATTTAAATTTTCTTAGAGGTTGTCTCCCCCCTATAAAACTTGACATGTCCCTATGTCTTGTCCTAAGAAAATTTATGTTGGGCATCGATAAAGCATTATTTCATTCTAGCCAATGCACTTAAAAAACACAATATTTTCAAGGTTTAAGATGTAGAAATAGCATGCCCCTATGGCTTTATATCCTATTATTCTCAACAATTCATTCCAAACTTATTGTCACTTCTCTAAATTTAAAATATAAATCCAAGGACCTATGGGTTATGGGCCCACAATGTAACTTACATTAAACAAATATAGATGTTGATTTTGTACAAACATAATAAGTATAGTAAAGTCACTCAAAATAAATAGAAGAATAATTGAAATATCCTCCTAATTGTCAACCTAAAAAAATACTAATACACTAAGTCTTATTTTAAAGGCAACTTAAAATAAGAGGGTGCTACCGAAATAGAAATATGAAATTAATACCACTAAAGTGATCATCTCTTATTTGAACTCTTGTGATAGGCAAATAAATGTTCCAAAAGCTTCATGAATCATCCAAAACTATTTTCAAATTTGATATTTAAGGTTCTATGATTCAAAGTTAGGCTTTTTATGATATTTAAAAAAAATCTATAATAATTAAACTAGAAATATGAATGAAACCTTTGAAGAACTTCCTAATAATGATTGTATCATAATGAATTACTAAATAGGATGTTTTAATGGCTAGCGAACAACCATAGACAAAATCCCAATAGATGCTATACATAAATTGTTTAAACAAAGATAAAGGCTTACTCTTACAAAGTTTACTTCTCCTATAATCCAAGGTTAAACTAATTGGTCCCAAGTTGAGTTGTACAATTATGATTTATAAGCAAGAATGGTTAACTCCAACCTCTAATTTATTTACTATTTATATTATGTGATGCCAACTTAACAACTAGATATTATGGTTAAAATTATTTATGCTATTAACAACATATATTTTAAATTTACTCTCAAGGGAGGGTATGATTTGATTTTCATATAATACAAGTACACAAATTACTCACATAAACCTAATTCTACAAAATTAAAAAAAAATCATCTTATCAAGATGGGGTGAATTTGTACACAAGCAGGATAATAAGTTTGAACCTTGTTTCGTCTAGAAACCCAATGAACTATATTGCAATATATATGGTTTATCAAAACCTTTTACTAATTATTATGGTTGATGCTAACTTAGCAACATGATATGTGGTTACTGTCACCAAAAGGTTCAAAAGTTGAAGTACCCTACATGTTGAAAAAATGTACATATTTAACTTAATAATTAGTGAGTTATCCCTTCATCACTCTATCACGAATTTGACTTAATAATTAGGATTATCCCAAAGGTTTATGTAGAGTCCCTAAGTCACCCAGTGTTGAAGTTTAGTTTGGATTTATGTTTTCTAATTTTATATTAGATCCGTAGTAATAAAAATATTCCAATATGTATCCAAATGCTCGATTGAAATTTGGATGCATTATTTCATCAATTTCTAGCATAGTTTGTCTAGAGGTCACCCAATTATCTTAAGTTAAATTGTATCAACTTTTTCTTCTTAAAATATTGACCTAGATCTTCTAAGACTGATCATATATTGTATTGGATTATATTTATGTTGGATTTTCTTATTTCTCCATGTAGTTTGAATTTTCTTTCTACTTTCAATACCTTTGGAAGACAAGGTGATTTTAATTAAATAGGGTAAACAAAAAGGATATGTGGACATAGATATGAATTTTCATTGAAAAAGGGCTCTGGTTGTGTCAATGAATGTAATATTTCAGTGTCTGAATATGAATGAAGTAATAAAAGCTACCTTGCACATGAGAATACATATGAGTGTGTTGTTGCAAAATAAAATGCATATAAAGAGACATTAGTACAGTTAGTGATTCAAGCTATTTTCAAATATTAAGATAGACTTTTTATAAATGATAAAGTAGAAACTTATTCATAAAAATATTAAGAAATACATTATGATAAAAAAAATATATATTATATGTGAGATGGGGTTAGAAATCAAATAGCATAGATAAAGTGACAGCCAACACTTCTAAGCTATTAACCTCATCCAACAAGAGAAAACAAATAATAGAGAGAATCAAAAATACAAAACATAAAAGAAATCACTCCCCATTATGGTTGATTCTTTCTATTGCTCTCCTTCTTCTTGTTATGCAACTTTGCCCTCAGATATGTTGAAACACTTGTACAAAACCTGCAAATGGTAGCAAGAAAGTTGGAGATAATTAGTTGTTAAGCTGAAAATGGAGAAGGAAGGTTGCTTTTATAGACAACCTTTCGAATGGACGGTTGAAATTAATCTTCTAGAAAGATTCCAAGATCAATGGATGAGAATGCATGAGAGAGATGTTACGAAATGGATGGTTGAGATTAAGTCTTAGAAAAAATGCCAAGATCAATGGTCCAGAATTGATGCACCAAGAATATGCCATGCATGGAAAAGCTATGACGCCGATGGCTATGATGCCTGACAACTATGACAGACATGCAAGACATGCAGGCTATGACAGAAATGAATGTTGTGACAGGGGATTATGACAGAGCATCTTTGACTAGGTGGAGGTGCATAAATTATTTATTTTAAATTATTTATTCAAAAATGGAGAAAATTGACAAGTGGAAAATAAATTATTTATTTAGAGAAAATGAAAAAATGAGCATTTAATTAAATTTATCAATTTAATTAAATGGAGAGATGAAAATTAGACTTGGATAATTAATTTGAATTATTTATCCAAAAGAGAGGAATGAAACACAATTAAATAATTTTGACAATTATTTAATTATAGAAGAATAAAAGGTCAAATAAAAAAATGATTTATTCAATTATTGAAGAAAGGGATATATTAGTGACGCAATTAAATAATTTTAATTGATCAGGATAAAATAAAGATTAGAAAGTGAATTAATTAAATAATTATTAAAAATTATTTAATTAATAGAGGAATATGATCAAACATAATTGAATAACTAAAATTATTCAATTATCGAAGGACGAGGAAGAAAAATGACACTCGCAGGCTTAGGACATTTTTTAGTGTCTACATTTTGCCCCTCTTTGAGACAATGTAGCTTGTCGCGTTGTTTCAAAGAAAAAGATTGATCAACTGATACATGCCCCAAAGATATCTTGGTAAGGTTTATGATAAGACTGATATGCCCCCTCGAGAGATTGATCGAACAAATTGTAAGAAGTTAATCTCTTGATAGATGTCTAGAAAGTGATTAGAAACCTGATATTACGCAAGTGATAAAGCGATGATGTAAATTTTGATGAAAATGCAAAGTTGATGGGCCTAACTGAATAATTGATGGAAACGATCAATATAGCCAGGTTGATGAGCTGATGAAGCTAATTGAGAATGATGCTTACGCAAGACAAGCTAATGCAATGATGGATTGACTGATTGATTAGGGGGACATGAAATTTCAAGAAGCGGATTGATTGATTTGAGATTTGATTCAAGAGACATATATCAGTGAGTTAAGCAATTGATTAATTTCCCTGCGACAAGAAAGATGAAGAAAATGAAATGCAAGATGGAAGAGAATGAAGGTGATGAAGCTTCTTGTACCATTTAAGTGCTTTTATCATCATTGGGCTTATTATGTCGTAAATTAGTATAAGCATCTAGATAACATGAACATCTAGACGACCTGAATACTGTTTGCATTTTGATTTAGTAATAAAATATAAGCATCTAGGTATAAGAACCTTAGATGAAATGAATACTTATTGCATGGAAGACACTATCAAATGAGGAATGCTCTCATCCACATTTGACTCATAGGTCCTCGATGGTTTTAGAAAACCATGCCCTAAGACAAGTCATCCTGTGAATAAGAAACAATCCACAAATAACAAACAAATGAACATGCCCCATCCTTGCCTCTCTAGTCAAAGATATCCTAGAGAAGCTAAAAGGCATGTCACCAAAGATAAAATCATAAAACAATCAAAGATAAACAAACAAACAAACATGGATCATGCTTCGATGTGGAACTGATTCTTGTTAAAGTTTATGCGTTCGGTTGGATTTGTAAGATGGGTTGATAGATATGTTATAATGTTTGCTTAGTTGTCAACACTTGAATGTTTTGATTTTGTTGAAGTTCAAAATCGTGTGGTGATCTGAAAGTGTCACCATTTTTAGAATTTTTTTTTTTTTTTTTGGACGGAACACGGATTTTTTTGGATTTCTTCAGACATTTTGGCGATTTTTTTTGGATTTTTAGACATTTTATGATTTTTTTTGGAGTTTTTCAAGACATTTTATGATTTTTTTATTTTTTTTCTAGTTTTTTAGGACATTTTATGATTTTTTTGGATTATTTCAGGACATTTTAGGGTTTTTTTTTAGAGTTTTTTCAAGATATTTTATGATTTTTTTTATTTTTTCAAGCTTTAAAGATGGAGTGAAATGAAATGTGATATGACTGATTGAAGGAACTAGATGCCACACACTAGAAGTAGTGCAACCATGGATAAACAATAGATCAAAATGAAAGATTCACTACAAAACATGTCACACAAGCAACATATCCTTTGTCAAAAGATGATAATGGTTCATTGATTGGATGCCAGGAATGATCGATTCCATAAGGCATGATGATGATAAGTACTTAGGATCACTGATTCCTCTAAGTACGATAAGATTGATGATTGTTGATGATCGATTGACAAAAAAAATATGAGGATTGGATAATGTTTTATAGCTAAGCTCAAATATGATTCACATGATAAGATTCAAGGTTGCAAAGGGACATGATGACCAATATTGGAGGTAATTTAATCATGGATAAATGATAAGGATGTGAACTAAGATGGAATGGTAACACATAAGGATATGCAAGGGAATCCAAAGCATGTGTTTGTAATTTTTCCCCTAATCTCATCAAGAACAAAGGAAGGAAATGGGACATGGATTTTGATAAGCTAGGAGATATGGAATGGAAGAATGCAAAGATAAGGATAATGAATAGGATGATCAAGATCGATAAGATATGGACACAATGCCTAAGTATTTTTCTCTTATTCCTCATCAAGACCAAGGAAGGGAAGAAAGGATGCATTAAGATAGGATGGTGGAATATGGATACGGTGAAGGATATGGTACGGAAGATATGAATAAAGTGTATAGGATAAGATATACGATGGAAAAGAAGATCCTTAACTTTGTCAAGATCAAAGGTGGAAAGGTAAAGGATGAACGCAAAGAGGATAATGGATATGAATGAAAGGATGGATGAAACTTTCCACCAAGTGTAGAGTACAAGATGAATATGGAAGATAGGATATGGATATGGATAAATGAATATGGAAGATAATATATGCATGATAGGAAGATGGAGAGAGGAATCAAGCATCAAATTTCATAGCTAATATCCCTTGAATATGTGCTCTAATAAACCATGGCAAGGAGGATTAGACTCATTAACATTGGTATATTAATGGTATGATGGAAGAAGCTAAGGACTTATGCAAAGGTTTGGATTAAAGGAGGATAATGGGGGATGAATGGTGGATAATGGATAGGAGGTTTGAAGGCTTGTTGATGGGTAGATGGAAAGGATGGAAAGGATGGAAAGATCAACATTGGCACACACCTTGAAGGGTGGTGGAGTGATGGAGGAAAAATGAATTTGGAAGATGATAGGTTTTTAGATGGACGATAGGAGGAAGCTTTTGGATTAGCAAATTTGTATGCCAATTTAGATTTTATTGCTTCTACGAGACTTTTAGGAATCCACATAGCTTTTGACTTTGATTTTTGATTCATGGGCCTTTTTGGCCTTTGAGATTCTTCTTTTTGCTTTATGGGCCTTTGTGGCCTTTGAAATTTTTCTTCTTGATATATGGGCCTTTGTGGCCTTTGAATTTTTTTCTTTTGACTTGATGGGCCTTTGTGGCCTTTTGGATTTTTCTTTTGACTTGATGGACCTTTGTGGCCTTTTGGATTTTTATTTTGACTTGGGATCAAATTTTCTTTTATTTTTGCATGGCTCTTCAAGGAGACATGTTGATCCTTTGATACATGTGGATTTTGATATGGAAGCTTTTGACATTTGGCACCCAAATTGCTTCCAAGAGCAATGGGATGGGTGGATGGAGATGAATGATATGGAGGTCTCATGGATGGGTTAATGTAGGTAGAATTTTGAGAGGGCATCAAGGGTGTGTGCCTTTGTTGTTCTTGATGAATAGGAGATGAAGGGATGTAGGGCCCCAATATGGATGTAAGGGTTGATGGACGAGGGTTTGGATGATAAGGACCAAGGATAGATGGAAGGTTTGATGGACTAGGATAAGGACCTAGGATAGATGGAGTGTTTAATGGACTAGGATAAGTAGGTTTTATTTGATAGAATCTAGGCTTATGATGGGTACAAATGTCTTGAGCGTGAGGTGTATAACCAAGGCCATGATAGTATGTGTTTTCTTAGATATAAAGGGGTTCTAGGATACCTTGTTCATGAAGGCCTAATCCTTTGCCTTTGTAGTTCATACTTTGACACATTTTTTTTCCAACGGGATATATATTGTTTATGAAACAAGATGCAAGTCCATCGTGAGGTGGTTGTGATATGGAAGGAATAACAATATTTTCGAGTAAACCACCTTGGATAAAAGTGAGAGAACCCATTTGATAGGTAAGAGATTCATGAATAGTTTGAATAAGGGTGATAGACTCTTGTGGAGGATTGTGGTCATGAGGGGAATTAGGATGTGTGATAGGATCTTGACATGGGGATAAGGGGGTACTTTGATCTTGACTTGGAAAAGGATCAAGAGGTGTAGGAGATGGAATAGCTTGCTCTTTATTAGGTATGGAATCATCATGAAGTGGTATGAAAGGCATGTCTTGATCATGAGAAGGATGGACATCATCATGGAA
This sequence comes from Sequoia sempervirens, assembly GCA_007258455.2. Taxonomy (NCBI): domain Eukaryota; kingdom Viridiplantae; phylum Streptophyta; class Pinopsida; order Cupressales; family Cupressaceae; genus Sequoia; species Sequoia sempervirens. The sequence continues at coordinate 114,391 of VDFB02078475.1, forward strand.
TGAAAGGGTATCCTTGAATGGAGGTATATCTTGATCTTGATGAGGAAGGGAATCCTGATATTTTGTGGAAAGCATATCTTGATCATTGGATATGATGGAATCATGAGATGGTAAGGATTCATTAGATGAGGTGGAAGGAGGACTTGGAAGGATACTTTTCTCGTGAGATGGAAGGGAATCATCTTGAATGAAACAAAAAGAGATAAGGGGATCATCGTGAGGTTCTTGAGAGATGGGATCTTGGTCAGAGATTGGAAGGGGTTGGAGATTTTTGGTATCATTGGATGGAATAGAAAGAATACTTTGATCTTGATTTGTAGGGGAGTCTATGCTAGCATGCTTTGGACTAATAGATTGACATGACTCATTGGATGGAGATGGTATGATGAGAGAGGATGGTTGGATGAAATCGTTAACTTGGGTGGAAGACTCGTGAGGTTTATTTTGAATTATGGGAGATGAAGATAGATGCATGACATGGTAGGATTGCTCAAGATTATTTGTGTTTGAGAATTTAGATTTGGGTTTCTCATTTAGCCTTTGCAGAAATTCATGGACATTAAACTTGGATGATGTAGTTTTGGATGAGGATAAAGGCTTATGAGATGATTGCATCACTTCATTCAAATGTTGGGATTCAAGTTGTTTTTCAAGCTCTTTCAAATGATGGTCAATATATTCAATCATTTGGTTTCATTCATAGGTCGAGGGTGAATATGAAGGATAAAATTTAGACATGTTTGGTTGATGGTTTTGGAAATGTTTTGAGGTGTTGCAAGTTACTAGGTGTGATGTTTGTTTGAAGTCGATTGTTTGTGTTCAGATTTTTGAATGTTGTGTATATTGTTTGAAAATCCAGAAAACACTTGACAAGCACGATGTTTTGGTGTATGCAAACACACATGAGACAAGCACAATATTAATAGGCCAAGGGTTTGTATACTTGAAAGAGCCCACCGATATACCCCAGATTGGTGCTAAACACCTTTCCTTCTCGAGAGCAGATAGCTTAGAAGTTTGGTGGCATTGGCTCCCCTCCACAGCTCATTAACGTCATTCGAGCACACCAACTTTGGATTCTTGGGTCATCACATCCCAAGAACTGCTATCTCTACTCAAAGGAGTCAGTAGTGAGTAGCTTCGGGCATGATACTATACCCTGCACTATACCAAGCAACAACTGAAAATGGTTGGCTTCTAAAACAATAGGTGTTTAGTTAGGGCATCCGTTCGAGTGGCCACACATGGGATGAGAGATTAATCACCAATTAGGTGGCACTCCAACCTGAAGAGGTTACGCTCAACAGGGTTTATGGGAGTACTACTCCGTTCGTGTGACACATCCGCACTCGTGGTACTTGAACTTTCCTCAAGCACCCATTTTATATCCCAGTTGGAAGTGGCTTGGCTTTAGCCTATTACTGGTCGGGTCATCCCTTAAGGTGAGTACTTTTTCCCTTAAGGCAGACCCATTTCTAGAAATAATAATCATTTCTCTTACACCCAGGATCGCTCGAAAGCGCAAGGGGAGAGGATACTTTGATTATTAAGTCATGAAGGTGACAAAAAATAAGGTGGGTCTGGTTTTCTGATCACCTAGTTTTCACAAGGTGAGAGCATAATCACCTACCACCTTCAAGCACAGTCAGACAAATCAAGCACATGTTCATTTTAATGCACCAAAAGAAGTGTTCCTAAACTAGAAATCACAAACACATTGTTTAAGAAATGAGTCTTCGACTAACGGAGCTACAAAACCACAAATTAGTAGTTTTATAAATGTCTTGGACCAACGAGAAAGCTGCAAAAAAAACTAAGTTAGAACAAGAGATTAAAAACCAAACTAAAAGTTAGTAAATAACTAAACTAGAAAATAAAAAGAGTAAACTAAACTAAGAAAAAAAAAACAAAGAAAACTAAAAACTAAGAACTCAATTTTTTTGTTGCTTCAAAAGAAGCAATTTTTGGGAGCCCCACTCCAAAGCCACATGCTACAAACAAAAAATTAGTAAACCAAAAAAAACTTGAATGAAAACAAAAAACTAAAATAGTGATAACTTTCACAAAACTAAACTAAATTTTAAATCGTAAATATCTATGGAAAGCTAAGACATAGACCTTCAAAACCCAGAAAAAGTTTTGCAAAATCCCACACAACAAAAGTATTATAAACAAAAGAAAAAACGGATTTTAATAACTAAATCTTAAAAAACTACAATCAGTAAAATGGCCATAACTTTCTCAAATCTTAATGAAATTTCAAACTGTTTAATGTTCTGGAAAGCTGAGAATGAGGCCTAGAAAACCCAGAAAAAAATTTTAAAAATATTTGATGCCTCCATTTTTTTGTGCTCAAATGAAGATGATGGGATTTCATATGCATTCTTGGTTGTAATCTGTAAAACAACAAAAATAAACAAGAACACACAAATTTCTCTACTTCATGTCGGGTTCACCAAATGTGAGATGGGGTTAGAAATCAAATAGCATAGATAAAGTGACAGCCAACACTTCTAAGCTATTAACCTCATCCAACAAGAGAAAACAAATAATAGAGAGAATCAAAAATACAAAACATAAAAGAAATCACTCCCCATTATGGTTGATTCTTTCTCTTGCTCTCCTTCTTCTTGTTATACAACTTTGCCCTCAGATATGTTGAAACACTTGTGCAAAACCTGCAAATGGTAGCAAGAAAGTTGGAGATAATTAGCTGTTAAGCTGAAAATGGAGAAGGAAGGTTGCTTTTATAGACAACCTTCGAATGGACGGTTGAGATTAATCTTCTAGAAAGATTCCAAGATCAATGGATGAGAATGCATGAGAGAGATGTTACGAAATGGATGGTTGAGATTAAGTCTTAGAAAAGATGTCAAGATCAATGGTTCAGAATTGATGCACCAAGAATATGCCATGCATGGAAAAGCTATGACGCCTGACAGCTATGACAGACATGCAAGACATGCAGGCTATGATAGAAATGAATGTTATGACAAGGGATTATGACAGAGCATCTTTGACTAGGTGGAGGTGCATAAATAATTTATTTTAAATAATTTATTCAAAAATAGAAAATTGGACAAGTGGAAAATAAATTATTTATTTAAAGAAAATGACAAAAGGGCATTTAATTAAATTTATCAATTTAATTAAATGGAGAGATGAAAATTAGACTTGGATAATTAATTTGAATTATTTATCCAAAAGAGAGGAATGAAACACAATTAAATAATTTTGACAATTATTTAATTATAGAAGAATAAAAGGTCAAATAAAAAATGATTTATTTAATTATTGAAGAAAGGGATATATTAGTGACTAAATTAAATAATTTTAATTGATCAGATAGAATAAAAGATTAGAAAGTGAATTAATTAAATAATTATTAAAATTATTTAATTAATAGAGGAATATGATCAAACATAATTGAATAACTAAAATTATTCAATTATCGAAGAACGAGGAAGAAAATGACACTCGCAGACTTAGGACATTTTTTAGTGTCTACATTATATTTCTATAATTCTCTAAAAGATTTGAATGACTACCCAAAATCCCCACTTTCTTGTCATATAGTCTTTTAACTTTAGATTTGCATCTTTTGGGGAAAGAATAAATGCATCATTATTGCCATTAATGTGGAGAGTAACGGGGAATAAGTGACCTACCATATCCTTGAGGTTTAAGCTTGCTAGTCATGGGAGCACTTGTAGGAATTTATTAGATGTGTGAAATAAGTTTGGTAGTATTCTAGATTAGAAGAGAGGTAATATGATGATGGACAAAAAAATATTTTTAGTGAGAGTGAGGGGCACATATTATAGAATTAGAGAGCAAGTGTGATACCAAATGTGATGCTATGGAGCTCAAATAATCAAAATTTTGAAGTTGATGAGGTTGTGGCTATGGAATTGAAAACCATAAGGAATCCCATACAACTTATGGGGAATAGAGGTACTTGGTCTACCATATCAGTGGCCAATGTTTTTGGTCACATTTTGGCCATGGTTATCAAATATTGTGAATGCAAAAAGGTCATATTCAGGCATATCAACTGAAGATGTGAGGAAATGGTTATCAAATATTGTGAATGTTAACTGAAAATAGATTAGTGTTGTTCATACTTTGTCCAATCCAAATGTTATGTGTCTATTTGTTCATTGTTACATTTCATAACCTTATATGAAAATTCTACAATTAGATTTAAATATTTTGAAACTTGGAGTTTATGAATGTAATAAAATGTAAAATTGCACCATGCAATAAATATAAAATATGATATACTTCCGTTAAAGGACAATCAAAACATTGAAAATGTAAGAAAATTATGCCAAGCCCTTATGCAGAGAACTAGACTGTCAATACCTAACCAACATAGTTATGGTCATATTAACAAATAGTTTATCACATAACTTAATTAACATTAACTTTGGAATTCATTAACTGAAAGAATGAAGAAACAAGGAAGTCACAAGTGAGAATCACCATCACCTTGATGTTGCACTCTAAAAATAGATTACTATGATTTAAAGGATATATGCATAACAAAGAGGATTGAGATTATAAGAGAGTGAGGGATGGATCTAAATTTAAAATTTAATTATTATTTTATTTTATTTTTTAAATTATTAATTCTTGCCGATAGGCAAGTTTACTATTGCAATTGATGCATTTGCTTTTGAATTAGCCACTTGGCCAATGCAATTGTTTTGTTTAAAATATTTTTTTCTTTTTCCTATAGTCGAGATTTAAGCACATATTTTTTGTGCTGGAAAATTACAGTTTCTCTTTTTCTCTTGGTTTGAGTAGGTCGATTTTTCATTTTGCTTTAAGTAAAATAGGAAAATAGGGGAACTTTATATATGGTGGGAACATTATATATTGTGGCAAATATTTAATCGGGGATGCATGTAGTGCGAGTTTTGGCGGCAGGTTGGTCGGTACTGAAGCAATAAATGCATGTTTAATGCATTAAATACAAACCTCGTGATATGTGTTGGACAACTGGTGTGAAGATAAGCAGACAATGCTTGGTTAATTTGCATGTTGCTTGTTTACTGTTTGTTGAGAAGCTTGCGTGTTTCTGGTTGTGGGTTGCCGTGTTTGACGTTTATCATTTTGTACAGTCCTTCTCGTGTGCAATTGGTGAGTGGCACATCTATTTGTTTTTGATACTTAATAACTAGAAGCATTATAGGGAAAACTAAACACTTTGGGAAATTTTTGGTGTAATGTGGGTACACATGCAATGAGCGCATAGCTAATTCATGAAATCTTAGTCGAGTTATGGGCTTTGTTTGTGCTTATTCTTGTGTGACTATCATTTGTTGGAAAGCTTGTGGGTATTTTAGCTCTTCGTTGTGTTTTTGCATGTGGGTACATGTACAGTGAATGCATAGTTAATTTATGAATTCTTAGACAAGTGTTGGGTTTTTTTTGTGCTTATTTTCATTTGTGTATCGTTTGTTGAAAAGCTTGTGGGATTTTTAGCTATGTTCGTTATTCTATAAAAGTGCCCTGTTGGTGAATGGTTGGGTTGTGTATTTGTGATACTTGATAAGTCAGCGGGTGCACATGCAGTGTACGGATAACTAGTTCATGAAATCTTAGGTGAGTGCTAAATTTTGTTTGTGTTTATTCTCATTTTATTATCATTTGTTGGAAATATTATGGGTTTTGTAGCTATTCATTGTGTTTTTGCATGCGGGTATATGTGCAATGAATGCATGGTTAATTCATGAAATATTAGGTGAGTGTTGGGTTTTGTTTGTGTTTATTCTTGTTTGTTTATGGTTTTTTGAAAAGCTTGTGGGTTTTTTAGCTATTGGTTGTGCTTTTGCATGTTTGTTATTTTGCAAAAGTGCATTGGTGGTGAATGTCTTGACTGTGTGTTTTTGACACTTGATAACTAGAAGTTCTGCTTGTTGTTACAAGGGGTAACGATGCAAATGGGTACAGTGGATTACATATGCATGACAGGGGATAGAAAGCAAGTGAATGCATTAATTATGTGTGTATTGCTTGTGTGGGTAGTAGCGTATCAACAAGGCTTGGAAAGCAAAGTGTGTGAGATGTGTTGAAGGCCTGGTGAGTACAAAAGCAGTGAGTGCATAGTTAATTCATGAAATTTGACGTGAGTACTAGGTTTTATTTATGCTTTTTTTTGTTGTTTGTTTAAAAGCTTGTGTGTTTTTAGTTTTTGGTTCTGATCTTGCATGTTTGTTATTCTATGGCAGTGCACCACTAATGAATGCCTTGTTCCTGTGTTTATGATACTTGGTTGCTATTACAATGGCTAAGGGGGAATTTTTGCAAAAAATTATCATGTTGGTCTATTCTTTTGCAAATTTTATTGATCTTTTTGTGGTTCATGTTTATGAATAGTGTATTATATGTCATGGACCATGTTCATTTGTCTTATTTGTCCCTATAATAGGAACCATTATTTGCAATTGGAGTTTAAGGAAGACATCTATATGAGCACAAATATACTTGGTTGTTGAAGAAGGAATTGGAAGGTCAGATTCTTGTAATGTTCTTCCCCTTTGTTTCCAATGAATTTTAAGTCTTCCAATCTGCATAAAATTTATGCTTTGGAAGAGTTGTGGACAATAAAGGAGAAGCTTGGTTCAAGAATCTGACTTACTGAATAGAAAAATGTGCATAGTGAATGGAATGTCATGTTATTCATAAGTACGAAACTTTTTTTTGTTGAAATGCAGGTTGCTATTGCAATTGTTAGTTTATGTCAGTAGGTAGGTTTACAATTGCATTTGTTGAATTTTCTTTTGAAATAATCACTTGTTGTTCTTAAACTTTTCATGGTGAATCAAATTGTATTGTTTGAAGCATTTTTTGTGTTTTCCCCATAGATGGTTTGAGTAGGTCTATTATTGGTTCCTGTCGATAGGTATGTTTACTATTGCATCCATTGCATTTGCTTTCAAATTAGTCGCTTGGCCAATGACATTGTGTTGTTTAAAATATTTTTTCCTTTCTCCTATAGTTAGGATTTAAGCAGATATTTTTTGTGCTTGAAAATTATGGTTTATTCATTTTTGTTTAACTAAATTGGAAAAATAAGGGAACATTATATATTTTGGGAAATATTTGATCATGAAGCACCAAATACATGTTTATTCCATTGCATGCAAATTGTGCGAGATGTGTTGGAGAGTTGGTGGGTACTAATTCATGAAATCTTAGGCGAGTGTTGGGTTTTATTTCTGCTAAGTTTTCTTTGTAATAGTGAGCAATACATCTAGTTATCAAGTATGATAAACAGACAGACTAGCCGGTCATCAATAGTACATTGTTCCTATAGATATGCTTATGTGTTTCATGTTTATGGGTATCATATTATCTTGCACAATTTGCATGTAATAGACTATTGTTTATGATCTATGAACCATACTATTTAATGCATTAAACATGCATTGATTGCTTCAACATCTAGTATCTTGTTGTGAAAGGTTGCATAATTTGCACTTAGACATTGAATATTTGTAAAATATATAATGTGCTATTATTTTCGCAATTTTATTTAACAAGGAAAAATAATATGCTTACATGAAGAAATAAAGAGATAGAATAAATGTTTATCATCACTTAATTGAAAATGATACTATTGCAATTGTAACTTGCTTGTTGGCTTCATGTGTTTCATGTCATTTTCTATCTACTATACCTATTTGTACAATTGGGTCTTATAACAATGAATGATATATCTAGTCGTAGCGGGACAGAAGTAGTTGTCAGCCTATTGGCTAAGTTTGTAGGATTTCTATTTAATGTCTAAATGTTTGGGAAAATCTATTTTGCAGAATTTGCATTTATTATACTATTGTTTGTGATCTAATAGTCATATCATTTAGTACATTAAACATGCATTGACTGCTTCTATAGCTACTACCTTGTCGCTAAGGGTGGCATAATTTGCATGCAATGATTAACTATTTGCAAAAAATATAATGGGTTCCTAATTTTCTGATTTACTTTTACAAAAATGAATGATACACTACCTTTGGCAATGTATCGAATTGTATAATGTAAACATTTGTGCTTTTATTGGTTCCTGTTGAATGGAAGGTTTACTATTGCATTGATTACACTTGCTTTTCAAATAGTCACTTCGCCAGTGAAATTGTACTATTTAAAATATTTTTGCCTTTTCTCTATAGTCAGAATTTAACGACAACAAGGAATACTTCTAGTTGTCAAGTATCATAAAGACACAACAAAGCCATTCACTTGCAGTCAACTTTAACAAAATAACGAAGATGCAAAAGGCTAAAGTATTCACAAGTTTTCCAACAAATGATAAATAAAGGAGAATAAGCAAAAACAAAAGCCAACCCTAAGATTTCATGGGTTAAACGACAATAAGCAAAAACCAAATGCAACACTCGCCTAACATTTCATGAATTAACTATATGTTCACTGCATGTTGGAGTAGGTCAACTTTGCAATTGTATTATATGTGTTGGATATGGTACACTTGTCTATCAATGTATAGCTATTGCATTAAATGCTACTATGTCTACTATTCAATTTTATTTAAGTAAATTGGGAGAATATGACATTATATATTTTTGCAAATTTTGTGGGTTCACATGCAGTGAACGCATAACTAGTTCATAAATTCTTCGGGGAGTGTTGGATTTTGTTTATGCTTATTCTCGTTTTATTATCGTTTGTTGGAAAGATTGTGGGTTTTGTAGCTCTTCGTTGCATTTTTGCATGTGGGTATATGTGCAGTGAATGCATAGTTAATTCATGAAATCTTAGGTGGTTGTTGGGTTTTGTTTGTGTTTATTCTTGTTTGTTTATTGTTTGTTGAAAAGCTTGTGGGTTTTTTATCTATTGGTTGCGCTTTTGCATGTTCGTTAACTTGCAAAGTTGCATTGTTGGTGAATGGCTTGGTTGTGTGTTTTTGACACTTGATAATTAAAAGTATCTGTTCTTTGATGTTTGTTATTCTATCGCAGTGTACTATTGGTGAGTGGCTTATTTCTATGTTTATGATGCTTGGTTGTTGTTATAAGGGCTAATGGGAAATGCTTGGGAAAATTTATCATGTTCATCTATTTTTTTTAATGCAAATTAACCAAGCATTCTCTGCTTATCTCCACACTAGTTGTCCAACACATATTACGAGGTTTGCATTTAATGCATTAACTGCTTGAGAACCCATTAGCTTGCCGCCAAAACTCGCACTACATGCATCCCTCGATTAAATATTTGCCACAATATATAATGTTACCCACAATATATAATGTTCCCCTATTTTCCTATTTTACTTAAAGGAAAATGAAAAATCAACCTACTTAAACCATTAGAAAAAGAGATAAGCCGTAATTTTCTAGCACAAAAAATATGCGCTTAAATCTCGACTATAGGAAAAAGACAAAAATATTTTAAACAAAACAATCTCATACTTAAGCAATGAATTGCATATCCAATAATTGTAATTATGCATATTCTTGGTTGCAAAAGTAACATGTTTTTGTGCAACTGTAGAGGAAGGCAAAGATCTATGTAGCTATAAATATAGTTGATGTTGAACAAGGAAGTGGAAGATCATATTCTTGTATCATTCTTTCCCTTTGATTACAATGAATTTAGTGAACAATAAAGAAAATTAGCATGTTCATTGCCACCATAGTTGACAAGACCTTCCTCAAAGCATATGTAATTTAGTGTACTCAGTTGGCTTGTTAACCCTTTTAACACTAAGCAATACTTCTAGTTATCAAGTATCATAAACACTTAGCCAAGCCATTGATGACCACTGCACTTTTACAGAATAACAAACATGCAGAAGCACAATCAAGATCTAAAAAAGCCACAAATTGTTCAGTTCCCTCAAACTATTCAGTTTCCCCTCTAACGCTTTTGCTACCCAAGTATCAAAAAGAAACAAATGGCCTACTCAGCAGTTGCACATTGTTCCTTCAACTTCTCCCCCATTCAAGCACTACACAAAATAACAAATGTCGCGAACAACAACCCACATCTAGAAACATGAAAGCTTCTCAACAAACAATAAACAAACAATAAGGACAAACCACCACTTGCATCATATTTCATGAATTAACTATGGATTCCCTGCTTGCATATGCATGAGTTGTTCAACAAATATCATGAAGTTTGTATTTAATGCATTAAACATGCATTCACTATTTTAGTACACATCAGTCCACTGTGAAAGCTCACACTATATGCATCCCCCAATTAAATATTTGCCACAATATATAATGTCACCCTATTTTCTTGATTTACTTAAAGGAAAATGAAAAATTGACCTACTAAAAGCAATAGAAAAAGAGATAAATGGTAATTTTTGAGCACAAAAAACTAAGCTATTGAGATAATTGTTGAAAGGAAACTTTGTAGCTCCTTCACTGTTCAAGGGGCTCACAGACTTAGGAAACACAAAAAAATGAGTATAGTGAATGACATGGTATATAATTCATAAACATGAAACTATTTTATGGCCAAAAGAAAGTTACTTTTGCAATGAGAGTTATGTATAGTTACATGCATGTGGTATGGAGTCCATGTGCAATGTTTTGCATTGTATGTTGACCATAATGTATAATATAAGTATATTTGCTTTCATTTTCCTGTAAGAAAATCTGACTAATACACTATATGAAGCATTGCATATGAATTGCATATTGCATGGTTGCACTTATGCATATCTTTGGCTACATTATTAGTGCAATGAAACGATTGCAATGGTCATTTTCTTATTGGCACAAATTTGACAGTTTCAAACACTTGGTATAATTCTTACATATATTCAACGAATCAAGTATATTTGTACATAAAAAATTAATTGAAGGCCTAGTGGGTACACAAGCAATGGATACATAGTTAATTCATGAAATGTCAGGCATGTGCTTAGTTTTTTTTCTGCTTATTCTCATTCATTTACTGTTTCTTGAAAAGCTTGTATGTTTCTCTTGTTGATACATAGAGAAATGTTGTTTCAGATGTTTGACCAAAGTCTTGTTCACTGTGGAAGCATTGAATGTATTAACCATGTGTTGATCACTTGAATGCCTTCTACACTATTAGCACAGTTGACAGAATTTTGATTTAATTTTTGAATACTTGGAAAAATTTATCACATTTGTCTATTTTTTTTGGAAATTTTATCATGTTCTTGTGTGTTTCATGTTTATGAATAACATATTATATATCATAAACTGTGTTCATTTGTCTAATATATCTTTCTAATAGGTACCATTGCTTGCGAATGGAGATGGGGGCAAAGATCTATATGGTTACATGTATACTTGGTTATTGAACAACCAACTGAAAGGTTAGATTCTTTTATCATTTTTTCCTTTTGTTTACAATGAATTTAAAGTCTTCTAATGTGCCTAAATATTGTGCCTTGGAAGAATTGTGAACAATAAGGGAGAAGCTTGGTTCAAGAATTTGACTTGCTGAATAGACGGATGAGCATAGTGAATGGCATGCCATATTATTCATAAACATGGAACTTTTTTTTGTTCACAAGCAAATTACTATTGCAATTGTTGTATTTTCTTTTGAAATAATTGGTTGGAAAATTAAATTATATTGTTTAAAACTTTTATGTGTTTTTTCCACAATTGAGATTTAAGGACAAATCTTTCATGTTTGAAAATTATGTTTTATCTCTTTTTCTATTGGTTGGAGTGCGCCTGATGTTCATTTTAGTTTGAGTAAATTAGGAAAATAGGGGGACATTATATATACTGCAAAATATTCAATCCTGAAACATTGAATAAATGTTTAATGCATTAAATGCAAAATGTTGAAGATGTGTTGGATAGCTCCTACATATGGAAGCAGTAAATGCATAGTTGATTCTTGGTTGTTTATTCTAGGTACAATGCACTACTAGTGATTGGCTAGTATGTTTATCAAGCTCTATAATTACAAGTATTTCTTACTATTAGAAAGGCTAAGGAGACAAGTGGGTGTAGTGGATGGCATATAACATGTTATTCATAAACATGATACATAGAAGCACGCAGCAAATTTTTCCAAATGTTTAGCAATTAAATTGAAACTGTAAAGGCTTTGTTTGTGAAAATTTGTCCTTTGTACTTGATACACAACCCTGGTCAACGAATCAAATTCTATAATGTAAGCATTGCTACTTTTATTAGTTATTTTGATAGGCAGGTTTACTATCGCATCCATTGCATTTGCTTTTCAATTAGTCACCTGGCCAATGGGATTGTATTGTTTTTAAATATTTTTGTCTTTTTCCTATACTCGAGATTTAATCACATATTTTTTGTGCTTGAAAATTGTGGTTGATATCTTTTCCTATTGGTTTGAGTAGGTCCATTTTCCATTTTCCTTTAAGTAAGTTAGGAAAATAGGGGGACATTATATATTGTCAGAAACAAACCGGAGTAGTGATACAAGAAGCTAACCTTCTACTTGTTCAACAACTAACTATCTTTGTAGTTGTATAGATCTTTTGTACCCATTTGTACCTCTAGCCCTTGTAATAGCAATCAATATTTCTAGGTTAGAAGTATCATAAACAGACACACAACTTGCTTACCAGTAGTCAGTTGTTCCTAGGATTGAGGAGATGCAGAGCTAAAATCAGACAATTTTTTCAACAAACAATAAACAAACAAGAATTAGTAGAAATAGAACTCAGCACTTGTCTAAGATACTTAATCAGTGAATTCATGTTTAATGCATTAAACACACTTTTCTTGGTTAATTAATGGTATATGAGACAAGTGTTGATTTCTATTTGCTATCATTTGTTTATTGTTTGTTCACAACCTTCTTTGTTTTTAGCTTTGGTCTTCTATCTTTGGTGTTTGATAATCGATGCAATGCTTGAATGAGGGAAGGGTTGTACGAACGATGTGCTATTGGTAACTGGCTTGTTTATCTGTTTGTGATACTTGATAACTAGAAGTGTTGTTCACTATTACAAAGAAATTTGAATGATTTGAGCAAGGTCTTGTTGACTGTGAGTGCATTGAAAGCATAAACCATCTGTTTATTGCTTGAATAACCATTAGTCTAATGTAAAATCCCTGGTCCTATGTTCTTCCTAGGTATTCCCTCTTTTAAAACAAACTTTATGCACATGCATATTTATGCCACTTAAGTTCTTCAATCGATCATCACCAAAATCCTTCAAACCATTAGGTTCATTATCGCGATGAGAGATGAACCTTGATCTCGCCACATGTTTGCATCTAACAGTTCTAGTGTAATTCCATAGGTTTCAATTCACAAATCTAGTGCTTTAGAGATATACTTCTGAAATGCAACTACAGTCGTCCATCAAAAATTCATCCAACAGTCATGGTAATATTGATTTGCGTTGACATCTCGCCACTGAATTTTTTTTATTAGTTTGAGATTATATTAATTCGCCAATGCTTTTTCTTATTCATTTGAAAATAGGTTTAATTCGCCAATGAAAATATTTTTTGGTTTGAAAAAAAAAATTAATCACCAACAAATTTTTTTCTTAGTTTTGAAAACAGGTTTAATTCGCCAATGAAAATATTTTTTTGTTTTGAAAATAGGTTTTTAATCGCCAATGAAAATATTTTATTGGTTTTAAAAATGTTTCAATTCGCCAGGATTTTCCACAGACTTCGAGCGATTAGAAAAGATTCTCTAATCAAGATTTTTTTCGAGAACTATACAAGATTTGCCAAGATTTTACACCTTCGCCAAGGGGGGGTTTCTTAAAGTTTTCCCTGAACTAGATATTATGGTTAAAATTATTTATGCTATTAACAACATATATTCACCACTAAAATTAATATTTTTATTGGGAACTATACAAGATTCACCAGGATTTTACACCTTCGCCAAGGGGGGGGTTTCTTAAAGTTTTCCCTGAACTAGATATTATGGTTAAAATTATTTATGCAATTAACAACATATATTTTAAATTTACTCTCAAGGGAGGGTATGATTTGATTTTCATATAAGACAAGTACTCAAATTACTCCACATAAAATTGATTCTACAAAATAAAAAATCTTTTTCATCTTATCAAGATGGGGTGAATTTGTACACAAGCAAGATAATAAGTTTGAACCTTGTTTCGTCTAGAAACCCAAAAAACTATATTGCAATATATATGGTTTATCAAAACCTTTTACTAATTATTATGGTTGATGCTAACTTAACAAATGATATGTGGTTACTATCAAAAAAAGGATCAGAAGTTGAAGTACCCTACATGTTGAAAAAATGTACATATTTGACTTAAGAATTAGTGGGTTATCCCTTCATCACTCTATCACATATTTAACTTAATAATTAGGATTATCCCAAAGGTTTATGTAGAGTCCCTAAGTCACCCAGTGTTGAAGTTTAGTTTGGATTTATGTTTTCTAATTTTGTATTAGATTCGTAGTAATACAAATATTCCAATATGTATCCAAATGCTCAATTGAAATTTGGATGCATTATTTCATCAATTTCTAGCATAGTTTGTCTAGAGGTCACCCAATTATCTTAAGTTAAATCGTATCAACTTTTTCTTCTTAAAATATTGACCGAGATCTTCTAAGACTGATCATATATTGTGAATGCAAAAAGGTCATATTCAGGCATATCAACTGAAGATGTGAAGAAATGGCTATCAAATATTGTGAATGTTATCTAAAAATAGATTAGAGTTGTCTATACTTTGTCCAATCCAAATGTTATGTGTTTATTTGTTTATTGTTACATTTCATAACCTTATATGAAAATTCTACAATTAGATTTAAATATTTTGAAACTCAGAGTTTATGAATGTAAGAAAATGTAACAAATATATATAAAATATGATATACTCTGGTTAAAGGACAATCAAAACATTGCAAATGCTAAATTGGGAATATGAGTTGAAATTGTAAATGAAATGGTTGCAAAATTAAATCTTATTTCAACTATCAGATTAATGTGATATACGATTGTTGCTTATGGTTTAAATATGCAATAAATATAAAATATGATATACTCTGGCTAAAGGACAATCAAAACATTGCAAATGCTAAATTGGGAATATGAGTTGAAATTGTAAATGAAATGGTTGCAAAATTAAATCTTATTTCAACTATCAGATTAATGTGATATACGATTGTTGCTTATGGTTTCATTGGTAATGTGTAGGAAAGGAAGAGTCAGTACGAGAAGGGAAGACTATTGAGTAGATCAAAAGACATCTCCTTGTGGTGATGAATTTGACCCTCTTTCGAGGCTTGGAAGGAAATAAAGTTAATAAGTTGATAGAGTAAGGTGGTAAGGGTTGATATAAAAGGGATGATTTATATAACTAGACTATCAATACCTAACCAACATAGTTATGGTCATTTTAACAAATAGTTTATCACATAACTTAATTAATATTAACTTTGGAATCCATCGACTGAAAGAATGAAGGAACAAGGAAGTCACAAGTGAGAATCACCATCATCTCGATGTTGCACTTTGAAAATAGATTACTATGATTCAAATTCAATAGATCAAGCTTGGAGTGCATTTCAGGTAGTTTGAGGTGCACATATATTGTCCCATACAAAAATTTTGACAAGAAATTTTCTTCTTTAGACAATTCCTCAAGAGTAGTTAGTTTATCCTGAGAGAACTTTGAATTCTAGTGTTGCAATTAATATGAAAAAGAACCTTGCAATTTAATACTATAGTTGGTCCTGTAGAACACTGTAATTTAATACATTCCTTCATATACGTTGGTGGTTATTACATTGGTGTTTTCCTAGACAGACAGTGTAATTGAATATATTCATTTGGCATACGGAAAATTCATCGCCAACAATTCATCGATGAAAAATTCACCGCCAACAATTCACCACAGGAAAATTCACAGCCATGACAATTCACCGCGCGAAAAATTAATTGCATGAATTTTTGGCGGTTAATTTTCCATGGCGGTGAATTGCTGGTGGCAGTGATTTTTTCTGCAGAGTGAATTTTCCATCTGTGAATTGCTGGCGGTGAATTTTCCTAGAGCCCATTCATTCATATTGTTTGGTTGTTGATACCTTAATGTTGGCCTAAATGAACAACGTTATTAAATCCATTCATTCATATCGATGGGTTTTATAGGTGGATAATAAATAGTATGGCAATCCATAGGATATACCCCATCCAATCTTCAGACAAGCAAGAAGAGCCAAGGAAAGAAGCCATTGAACAATGGAGTGATAGACTTAAGTTCGAACCAGGATTTGGTTGGTCAGTTAAAAGGCAGAGGTTTTACAATGTGTTCAAAAGTAGATGATAACAATAGCAACAATTGGGGTATAAAATACGATGTAGTAGTGGAGGGATCAGGGTCAGGATATCCATTAATGCTAATTTTACAATGACTAGTTGAAGTGCTATATATATGAATCTGTGCCTAATGTATGATACTAACGTGATGATTTATAGACATGACCCTTAATACAAGAGTCTCAACATTTAAAATTTATTCTTTCAACGGGGATCTGGTATTGTATATATGCTTCCACCAATAATTGGATACAAAGTAGTGTGAAAGGTTTGCCTGGTCTAAGATGGTAAAAAGGCATTGATGAATGAATATGATTTAAAAGATATATGCATAACAAAGAGGATTGAGATTTTAAGAGAGTGAGGGATGGATTTAAATTTAAAATTTAATTATTATTTTATTTTATTTTTTAAATTATTTATATTTTAAAAATATTACTAATTTATTACGATTAAATAAGATTATGAGTTCATGTATATATATAGAAATCTTATTAATAAGCTATATATATGGTGTCTTAAGCTAAGTCAAAGTATAAAGAGGGAGTTCTCAAAGCAATGCTAACTCTTGACAAGATTTTAAATATGGATATGAATGTACACGTGTATGCCAATGAATAAAGAGAAACAAAAATTAGCATATGGACAAAGGTTATAAGTTAGGTCTTATAGAATCAACTCTCATGGCTCAAAGGCTAAATAATTTTATAATTCTAGACATGCCCAAGGAGAATTTTAAAGATTGGTTAATATGAAATATGAAAACATAAAAAAAAAATCAAAATAGGAAGGCCTGATCATTAGACTCTAATACCAAATGTGATTTCACTTTTCTCCAATAGTTATTTTAAGTAATAACAATAGATTTAATATAATAAATATTAGAGTTAAGATAATCTGAGTTATGTAATGTGATCAAAATAAATGTGAATAATCAATGTAAACTATAAACATGCGGCAATTAAATAATTAACACAATAATGGAATAACACCTCCATACAGATTAATCATATTAATAAAAAAATCATATAGACAATATTCCCAACATTATCAAATCAATGATTCTCAATACTATCTAAAATTCATAGAAAGGTTGCTATTCGACACTTAGAGAAATGGTTATAGATCTAGGCTTTTTCTGGCATAAACACCCTCAAAGGAAATTGGTTCTTACATGGAACCCAACCTGACTTCACGACATAAACACAACCCTAGCCAGAACACTCCCAGGTGTACGTTGTACCCCAAGTTGGACACACACTATGTGCCCCTTCTCCAAGTGTTTCAATACCCATCCATGACCCTAACCTTCACTCCTTTGTGCACTTTTAGTTCCTCTTTCCTTTTTCTCTTCTCTCCTTGAATGTTCTCCCCCTTTCCAAGTCTCATATAAATGTTTTATATATGCTTTAAGGGATGGGTTCCAAACCATCACAACCTTTCCCAAAAGTTTCCTTTTATTAATTATTTAAATAAGTAATTATTCTTCCCCTTTTTAAAGAGTATTTATACATATTCTTTATTAATCTCTCTTTTAACCAAAGGCTCATAGTATCCTTTATTTTCCATCTCCCTTTTAATTCTAAAGGGTTGTTTCATATATTTCCCTTTTTTGGGGAAAGAGTCACATACCATGCAACACGTTCATCAATGAGGTATGTTGTATATCAATCAATTGACTCTTAACATTCAATGATTTAGTCAACATTATCTCTAAAGTCTTGGATGTTGTTTGAACTGATGAGATGTCAAGTGTTGCTATGTTTGGGACACATTAGTGTGGTAACAAGGTGTGGAATATTTGGGAAATTGACTCAGATGAGTTCTCAGGAATCACATTTTATAGAGGATCCTGCATATATGTTAGATAGTTCTGATGTTGCAAATCCCTACCATAGTTATTTTGCATGATGTTTACTATCAATTCATCTTCATCTTGATTTTATAACAAAGTATTATGTTTAAAAGTCATTAGGGTTTGCAAGGAATACTAATCCTCATCATCTAGGGTAGGCCAAATGGTTTTTTCTAGGTCTACATGTGGCTGGATTGGTGGATAAAGGACCAATTTCTTAGTCACATTTCCATTAGAGATAATCATAATTATATACCTACAACCTATAAAGAGATATGTTGTTGTCAACCAAGGTCTTCCTAAAATGAGGGGGTAGCTTGCAAGATTAGCCTTTGGATGCAATACCATAAAGTCTACAGGGTACTCCCATGAATCTATTGTTATTACTAAGTCTTCAATTATACCCTCGGGTTTAACTGTGGACCTATCTACTAGCTGTAGAATAGTAGGTGTAGGTCTGAGTTCTATCAATTGTAAAAACTTCATTGTCTCTTTATTCATTACATTAATAGTTTCTCCCAAGTCAATTAGGGTGTTATTAATAAGAGTTTCATTCATCTTTACATCCACTACAAGACTCCCAAGGTCTACATACTTGGGGACAATTATGTTTCACAGTTCATAATGTTTGCAAGTTGTCCTAGGACATGTATAGTCTGAGGGTCTTTTCGCTTCCTACCTAAATTTTTAAGGCATAGTTCTCTCACTGTTTTAGTATAGATAGGAACCTCCTTAATGGCTTGGATAAGGGGTATCTTTATGCAAACATTCTTAAGTTATCCCAATAGGTTAGTTTTAGCTTGTCTTTGATTCCTTTGAACTGCTAATCTTTCAGGGAATGGAGGCTCTGGAATTTGATTGTTTTGGTTAACCTGATTTGACTTAGGCTCCTTAGGTTGGTTATCCATTGTCTTTTTTGGGGGTTCTTCATCAATCAATTCAGTGATTTGAGGAGATGAAGGCCCAACCAACATTTTCCTTGATCTGAGGTGGACATCACTCACCTCTACCCCATAAGTAGGGTATTGAACAACTTCATTAGCATAAGCTTGCTAAATAGGTTTGTTATTAGGGTTAGGCGCAAGTTGGGCTGGCAGCTGAGGTGTTCTAGGTGGCTATGGTGTTAGATTTTTTGGGTTTGGCATAATGGCCTATTTTTGTGGCTACAAGGGCTATTGTGGTTGCTGATAATTCATGTTTTGATTTTGCAATTGCTGACCTCTTTGCCACTAAGGATGCCATTGGTTTTGTTGGGGTGGCCATTCAGAATTATATCCTTGGTAATTGTGATGGTCACATGCTTTGTTTCTATTGATTCCAATTGGTTTGAGGAATTTTCCATTGTTGGTTTTGAATATTGGCCCAAGACTGAGGATTCCAATTAGGAAGATTTGAATTGTTACTAGGAAATGACATGTTGTAATTCAAAGGATCTTGGGGCATACCTTGTCTTGGTTATCATGGTTTCATTTGAGATATGTAGAATACTTGTTCATATTCACCTTCCAATGCATGAAATTTTGTTGTCCCTTGCTTATCTTCAGATATACTAGCCACCTTCTTACACTTGCAATTAGTCTTTCTCTATCTACAATGTGGGCAGTATTTTGTAAGAGCTTCTTTTGCCTCTTCTTGCTTCTTTTTGATATGGAGGGTATCTGACTATGTAGCAAGATGGATAGTAATATCTGCCTTCATATTTGATAGAATATTACTCAATTTAACTCTAAGACTCCATTGGATGGTTTGTTGGTGGAAGATGTCTTGTCTCCTCTAACTTTCATTGTGAAAGACCTTGAATAGTTCTTGCATTCCTCTCCTCAAATGGTACTTGAGATATATCTCCTACCCAAATGAGGTTAAGTGCATACATGTAATCCTCATTAATCCCTCTAAAGAATATCACCTTTAAAGACTCATCAAAGAGTTTGTTCTGGTGGGATTTCTTAAGGCGAAACTAAAACCTTTCCATGTAGTCTTCCAAGGATTCATCCTCCTTTTGTGACATCCTGAAGATGCCATTCTCTTTCTATCTATTCCTCTATAGTAGTCCTAGTACTTTTCCAAAACCTCTATCTTCATGGTATTCCAATTTGGAACAACATATCTTCCCAAACCGATAAACCATCTTAGAGAAACATCCTTCAATAATGTTGGGAACAGTTTGAGACTATGTGCATCTATAGTATAATCATAACTTCTACATAGCACATCAAACTCAAAAAGGAAGGTATCTAGATCCTCCATGACTAATCCATAAAAGACAGGTAATGTTGAAGGAAGTATATTCTTCAGGGCAATTGCTCTCTCCTAGTTGGCAATGGGGGACTCAAAAGTCACATGGTTTGGTGGGTCTTCTACCATAGCATCACCCATGGTGATGATTTGTGTATGGGAAGTCTCCTTTGTATCTAATGTGGATATTGGTTTCAAGGATGATTCTTCTTTAGGAATACCCTCCCTCTATTCACTTTGATCACTAATATCCTCTAAAGCTTTGTGTGTTGAGGGGAGAAATCTTCCCAGAGTGTCTTGGCACCTCTGCATACAATATTTGTAACTCTTTGGAACATTTGATTCTACCTAGTGTTAGTAAATCATTTTTTGTCGATGGATTAAAATCTAGTTATCCTAATGCTGAAATCAAAACATTTAAACTATGGAAGCTTGAAATTATACAAGAGAACCTTGAATGTAGCACCATCCTTAACAACAGAGCCAAAAATGTAAGGCCTCAACCAATGCTTAGTCAACTTGGTGCTAGACACAAAATTCAGAGGAGTTCCTAGCTGAATAGTTCACTAAACCCTCACAAAGACTTCATTTAATTATCAACCAGGGCTTCGTAAGCTTTTGGTGATGTTGGCACTGTATGTGCATTCATGGAATCTATACGACCTATATCAATGAGTATAGGTGGTTTACACATGTATGGGAAAATAGTAAAGGTTGGAAAAGTAAATAAAGTGTTGACTTGCATAACAGGGGAAATAACTTAATCTACTAATGCTATGGGTACCCTTTAGCTTAACACTGTAACTATTAACTACTAAAACTGAACTCTGCAATTCACTAACACTATTGACTCTTACTTATAACTACTTGACCTCTCTGGAGAATGACTCAAAGACACATTACAAAGCATAATTCATGATATAAGATATCATTCATGTGCATGTAATTGAGAATATACTTGAAATGGATTCAATAATGTAATATTCTAATCTAATAACATAAATTAAGGTGGGTGAATAGTACCTTGAGTGGCCCTTACTCAAGTTGTACCCATAGGAAGAATCAAATATGTGCTACTTGAATCAACTATTCATAACAATAAACTAGAACATCTTTACTGCATATAACTGAACTCTCAGAACATGACAAGAATCTTCACAAATCTCATATTCATGAGTGCATATCCATTACAATTGAATAACATAAAACTAACAATGACGTATTGTCTGTGAAACAAAATTGGAACTATCAAAACATATATCTTCCAACTAGATCTGCTCCTCAACCACCGATCAAATTAAATGAAGATGTCCACTCCCCTTAAAAATAGAGAGAGACAAAGTCTTTGCAACTAAAAAATATAGAAGACAAATAGGATTGAAAATCTACCCTAATGGTTTGACAAAAACATGCTCTGTGAGAACATTCACATTGGCTTCCTTATCAATAGAGACTTCTCCTTCCTATTGTCATCATATTTGATGATATGGTTGTTGGATATTGCTGATATGTGGTTGTCATTGATGTCAACACTATTGGCATTAATGTATTTAAGGTTGTATATGTTGAGGATATTGAGAAAATTGTAATAAAACAAGTTGCAGGTTGTCCATGATGCAGTGAAGTTCAGTTTGATGGCTAGATCAGTATATCGATGATAAAAGGCTGTGTATTAAAGGGTTTGTTGTCAAGTATATCTAGTTTATCCACGTGAAGTTTTAGAGATCCGCATGAAGATTTGATCGAGTTATGAGTATATGTGTTATGTTAGTTGTTAAGTTGTTCTAGTTGGTGTTCCTGAAAGAAGATGATGTGATTCTAGTAATCTGATTTGTTGTGGATGCTTCTATGGTGATTCATGATGCTTGTGGATGTTTCTAGATCATGCTCTATCTATGTTGTTGATCCACATTGATCGTTGTGCTCGTGATTGATGATTTTCTTCTATGTGTTCATATTTTTCATGTTCATGGTCAACATGGTGATTGTAGTGTATTGTGGATCTACGTGGCATAATTTTTGAAGGTGTTTTGAATTTGAGGATGTTATTTTGGGTCCTTACTATGTTGAGGCCAACTTTGTTTGATTCGCATTGAAAATTGCTTATGATTTGGGCCGACAGTTTGCACCCATTTTATATTTTGTTGAGCCAACATGTAATTGATGATATTCTTGGTTGCGGATATATATGATCAATTGTTTATACCATTTGGATGTATGGTAAGCAAGTGGTGTGTGAAGTGTGTGAGTGTTATGTGTGAATAATGTTCTAATCTTTCGAAGGCAGAAGTTAAGTGTGAAGAAGAGTGAGCAGATGTTTATGTGCTTAATAAGAACTGCAACCAGGCATTAGCAGATGCTATTTTCTCAGTTCAAAATCCATATGTAATCCGAATATTTTTGTAAGATAGTGTGTCTTCCTTTGGGCAGTAAGCCTTTTGTATTTGAGTAGTGTGCTCTAGGAAGTGTGCCTGAATGCATGTGCATTCCCATTCATATTTCTTTTATACTTTTAATAGGGTCTAATCTTGTGGACTAACCTCCACTGTGGTTTTTCCCCTAACACAGTTTCCATGTAAAAAAAATCTTGGTGTTATGTGTATTTTTGATGTGGTGATGGTTTATGCTTTCATGTTTATTTATCAAATATGAGAATAAGTTTAATTTGTATAATTTTTGTGATGACTGATTCACCCCTCCTCTCAGTTGTCTACCCTTGTGTTGCCAACAAATAGTATTAGAGTAGGTTCCTTGGAAGAAGTTTGATAGCTTGAGGTGATTTGGGATGGCGACATATAAGAATGATAGTCTGAGATTTGATGGAACTAATTATTCTCTATGGAAGGCTCAAATGGAGTGTCATCTAAGATGGATTGGTGAACCTTTTTGGAACATTACAAAGAATAGGTATATCATCCCATAGAATGGTCCTTCTACTGTAGGAGAGATTAAAGATGTCGAGTACAATATCAGGGCTAAGGAAGCATTGTTGAGTGCTCTGACTGATTCTGAGATGACAAATGTGATGGATCTGAAGACTGCTTATGAGATCTGGAAAAAGTTGGAAACTTTGTATGAAGGTGATGGCAATGTGAAGATTGCTAAGTTGCAAAGCCTAAAGGGGAAATATGAAACGTTGAAAATGGGTGAAGATGAGAACATCACTTCTTTTATGCAGAGAGTGAATGAACTTGTGTGTAATATCAGATGTGCTGGTGGAACATTAGAAGAATCAAAGATTGTTGCTAAAGTGCTCATATCCTTTCCTACTGCATAAAAACACAAAGTTGTTGCTATTGAGGAGATCTAAACCGTGAAAAATGTAACAAGAGACATGTTGATTGCTAAGCTTGCTACTTTTGAGTTAAGTGAGTTTGGTGATTCTCTTCCTAAGATAGGATCTACATTCAAAGCTACTATCTCTGGAAAAGATAAGCAGATATATGATCTGGGAGAAATTACTTCTAGAAACTTGTCCAAGTATGAGCAGAAAATGAGAGAGATTGAAGAAGAAGAGAGAAAACTAGAGGAGCTTGAAGCACTTATTGTCAGGAGAGTACCTAGAGGAGAAGTTAAGTATAAAGGGAAATTGCCTCTTAAATTTTTTTCTTGCAATAAGATAGGTCATTTTTCCTCAAGGTGTCCAGAAAGAGTTCCTAAGTCAAAACCTAACAAGCCTAGATTCCAAAGAAAGTGTTATTATGTTGTTGATGAAGGTGTGATAGATGATGAATCTAATAAAGTAAATTTAAGTGAGGATCAATGGGTATTTATTGCTATCAAAGAAAATGATCTGGTACCTACTGAATCCGGTAGTTGCATGAATGTGGAGAAAGCTCTATCTGCCAGAGTTGAAGAAAAGGATGAATGGGTGATTAATAGTGGATGCTCTCATCACATGACAAGTGATAAAAGTAAATTTGTGAGCTTGGAAAAGTATGATGGTGGTGTTGTAAGATTTGGTGATGACAAAGCTAGTGTAATCTGTGACATAGGATCTATTTCTCTTGATGGTAAGAATAATACTGATGATGTTCTATATGTGGAAGGTTTGAAGTATAATATTTTAAGTGTTGGATAGATGGTTGACAAGGGATACAATCTTCAATTCAAGGATGGAAAGTGCAAAATATTGGGGAGTTTCAAAAATGTGATTGCATCTGGTACAAAAGCAAAAGGTAATATCTTTCACCTGAGTATTGCTACTAAAAGTTGTATGATTGCTCAAGTTGATGAAAGTTGGTTGTGGCATAGGAGATTGTGTCATGTAAACTTTGACAATATTATCAAGATAAGTTCTACTCAGGCAGTGAGAGATCTTCCTAAGTTGATAAAACCTACTAATACCATATGCAAGGAATGTCAGTTAGGGAAGCAAACTAGAATTTCATTTCAGAGCAAACAACATTGTTCAAATGAAGTGTTGGAGCTTGTTCATATTGATTTTTGTGGTCCTTCTAGAATCATAAGTTTACAAGGAGACAAGTATCTCATGTTAGTTATTGATGATTATTCTAGATTGATGTGGGTTAGTTTCTTGAGGGAAAAATCTGAAGCTCTAGAGAAATTTAAGATCTTTAAGGCTATGGCTGAGACAGAGACAAGTCTGAAGATTAAATGTCTGAGACCAGATAGAGGTGGTGAATTCAATTTCGGTGAGTTTAATTCTTTTTGTGAAGAGCATGGGATAAAGAGACAATTATCTGCCCTGCAGACCCCTCAGCAAAATGGAGTTGTGGAAAGGAAGAACAAGACAATTTAAGATGCTGCTAGGACTATGATGTTGGAAGGAAATGTTTTGCATATCTATTGGAGAGAAGCTGTGAGTACTGTTGTTTACACTCTCAACCGGGTACATATCAAAGGTGATACCGGTAAGACTCCTTTTGAGCTATGGTTTGGTCATAAGCCTACTGGTAAATACTTCAAAATCTTTGGGAGTGGATGCTATATCAAAAGAGATGAAGATATAGGAAAGTTTGATGCTAGAAGTGATGAAGGAATCTTTCTTGGTTATTCCACTAAAAGTAAAGCCTACCGGTGCTACAATAAGAGATTGAGGAAATTAGTTGAAAGTACTGATGTCCAGGTTGATGAAGATGCGGTTAGACCATCCAAAACCTGTGGATATGATTCAGATGATCAGAATAATAATTCAGTTAAAGGAAAGAAAGTTCAGACTCAAAATTAAGTTCAGATCATTCTGATGAATCAACAAAATAAAGAGGAAGAAACTAGTGAAAGTGTAGAAGTGAGATCACAAGAGCCTGAAGTTCAAGAACATCCTAAGTCTCCAAGGTATGTAAGACTAAATCATTCAGAAGATCAGATTATAGGTGATAAGAACAAAGGTGTTCAAACTAGGAGAAGAATTGCAGAAGAATATTGTTTGATTTCAAAGACTGAGCCTAATAATGCCAATGAAGCATGCAAAGATGAACATTGGATGAAAGCAATGAAAGAAGAACTACAACAAATTGAGAAGAATGATACATGGATTCTTGTTCCTAGACCTAAGGACAAAAATGTAATTGGAACTAAATAGGTCTTTCAGAACAAACTGAATGAGCAAGGTGAAGTTGTTAGAAAAAAATCAAGACTTGTGTGTAAAGGATATTCTCAAATGGAAGGGATTGAATTTGAAGAAACTTTTTCCCTTGTTGCTAGGATTAAAGCTGTGAGACTATTTCTTGCTTATGTTGCTTACAAAAACTTCAAGGTTTATCAGATGGATGTGAAGTCAACATTTGTAAATGGTGAACTGGAAGAAGAAGCTTGTATATTGAACAACCTGATGGATTTCAATTGATTGATTAGGGAGATATGGTTTACCGGTTGAAGAAAGCATTGTATGGACTTAAGTAAGCCCCAAAAGCATGGTATGCCAAATTGGATAAGTATTTGTTGAAGCTTGGATTTAATAAAGGTATTACTGATAGTAATCTGTATTTCAAGATTGATCATGATAAAGATTTGATTGTTGAAGTCTTTATTGATGATATCATTTTTGGAGGAGATGATAGTTTGTGCATAAAGTTTGTTGATGAGATGCAAAGTGAGTTTGAGATGTCTATGATTGGAGAAACAAAATTCTTTTTGGGATTGAAAATTACTCGGCTAGATAAAGGGATCTTTATATCTCAGTCCAAGTATGTGAAAGAATTGCTAAAGAAGTTCGGTATGGAAGATTCAAAGCCAGTTGGTACACCTATGGTGACTGGATGTAAGTTGACACAAGATGATGATTCTCCTAAAGCAAATTAGACTAGATACAAATCCATGATTGGTGGATTGCTCTATTTGACTCGAACTAGACCTGATATTATGATGTTGCAAGATTTCAAGTTGATCCTAAGGAATCTCATGTGATAGCTATGAAGAGGATTTTTAGATACTTGAAGGGGATGATTGATTTTGGCCGTTATCCTAAAAAATATGACCTTACTTTGAGTGCTTATATTGATGTTGATTGGGCAGGAGATGTGGATGACAGAAAAAGTACTAGTGGTGGTGCATTTTTCTTGGGAAAGAAGTTGATTTCATGGTTAAGTAAGAAGCAGAATGCCATTTCCTTATCTACTATAGAGGCAGAATACATTGTTGTTGCTAACAATTGTACTCAAGTATTATGGATGAAGTAGATGTTGAAAGATATCAAAGTTGTGTATGATGAACCTATTGCTATATTCTGTGATAATTCAAGTGCAATTAACATTTATAAGAATTTGGTGTTGCATTCAAGAACCAAGCATATATCTATCAAGTTTCACTTTTTGAGAGAGAAATTGAGTGAGAAGGAAGTCAGATTGGAGCATGTGCCCACTAAGGAACAGATTGCAGATATCTTTACTAAGCCTTTTCCTAAGGATACTTTTGAGTATCTTAGGGGGAAGCTAGGGGTGATTACCCATCCTAATCAAAATTAAGATGCATTGATTTGCATCAGTCTGTACATTTCATAGTCATATCTTGTGATCCAGATTGATGTTAAGGTGGCTGCTACTCAGGGGGAGTAGTCAGAAGTTCAAATATGTGGTTCAGATATTGTGTGGAGAAAGACAATGTGTATCTTTTTCATTGATGTGAAAGGGGGAGAAGAGTCATGTGAAAAACTGTGAAAGAGTTAAGGAGAAAAGAGTCAAAATCTAAGGGGGAGAAAGTGCTAAGAGAAAGTTGCGTTGATGGTTTTTTTCACATCATGTGTTGCCATCAATGCCAAAGGGGGAGATTGTTATATATTGCTGATATGTGGTTGTCATTGATGTCAACATTATTGCCATTAATGTCTTTAAGTCCATATATGTCGAGGATATTGAGAAAATTGTAATAAAACAAGTTGCAAGTTGTCTGTGATGCAGTGAAGTTCAGTTTGATGGCTAGAACAACATATTTATGATATAAGGTTGTGGATTAAAGGGTTTTTTGTTGAGTGTATCTAGTTTATCCATGTGAAGTTTCAAAGATCCGCATGAAGATTTGATCGAGTTATGAGTATTTGTGTTTTGTTAGTTGTTCAATTGTTCTAGTTGGTGTTCCTAGAAGAAGATGATATGATCCTAGTAATCTGAGTTTTTGCAAATGCTTCTATGGTGATTCATGATGCTTGTGGATGTTTCTAGATTGTGCTATATCTGTGTTGTTGATCCGCATTGATCATTGTTCTCGTGATTGGTGATTTTCTTCTATGTGTTCATGTTTTTCATGTTCATGGCCAACAGGGTGATTGTAGCATATTGTGGATCTATGTGGCATAAGTTTTGAAGGTGTTTCAAATTCGAGGATGTTATTTTGAATCCTTACTATTTTGAGGCCGATGTTGTTTGATTCACATTGAAAATTTCTTATGATTTGGGCCGATAGTTTGTAAACATTTTATATTTTGTTGAGCTGACATGTAATTGATGTTATTCTTGGTTGCGGATATATATGATCAATTGTTTATACCATTTGGATGTATGGTAAGCAAGTGGTGTGTGAAGTGTGTGAGTGCTATGTGTGAATAATGTTCTAATCTTTCGAAGGAAAAAGTTAAGTGTGAAGAAGAGTGAGCAGATGTTTATGTGCTTAAGCAGAACTATAATCAGGCATTAGCATATGCTATTTTCTCAGTTCAAAATCTGGATGTAATCTGAATGTTTCTGTAAGAAAGTGTGTCTTCCTTTGGGCAGTAAGCCTTTTGTATTTGAGTAGTGTGCTTGAATGCATGTGCATTACCATTCATATTTATTTTATACTTTTAACAGGGTATAATCTTGTGGACTAACCTCCACCATGGTTTTTCCCCTAGCAGGGTTTCCATGTAAAAAAAATCTTGGTGTTATGTGTATTTTTGATGTGGTGACGGTTTATGCTTTCATGTTTATTTATCAGATCTGAGAACAATTTTAATTTGTATAATTTTTGTGACAACTGATTCACCCCCCCTCTCAGTTGTCTGCCCTTGTGTTGCCAACAATGGTGACTCATATTGACCACTTCAACGATCATCTTCATTATTTCCTAGAACTATCACGTTCTCAGCATTTTGGACTTTCCCTTGCAATCTGCTTAGAATCCTTTGCCTACAGGCTAGTCAATCTGGTTGCTATGGGATATAGTTCTTCTTGCTGCAAGAGATTATTTTCATCTAAAGTATACACATCATTAATCAACCATGAATTAATACGTAAGAATATTGAATTTCATAAACATTCACACATTTATCCATGCAAACATCATCATATCATAATTATATTTCCACATGGTAAAGTATGGTTTAGGGTGCATAAAGACATAAAAGATATCTAAGGTTCATGATTGTCTATGAGATAAACAACTTGAAATGTTAAAAGACAAACTAAACAGAAGAAAA
Organism: Sequoia sempervirens; assembly: GCA_007258455.2. Classification (NCBI taxonomy): domain Eukaryota; kingdom Viridiplantae; phylum Streptophyta; class Pinopsida; order Cupressales; family Cupressaceae; genus Sequoia; species Sequoia sempervirens. Next base: position 143,610 of record VDFB02078475.1, read on the forward strand.
AATTCCTAAGCCCATCACTAACTCCAAAGTTTTAGGTCTTGATTGTAGATGGTGGTACTATTAGTTGTTCTGGAAAGTTCCATAGCATTAAATTATCCATGGGAGATTATCACCTTGATAGCCCAATCTATGGTATCTCCATGGGTGTAGCAGTTATTATTTTGGGAGTACAATGGCTTACTAATTTGGGAACAATTGAGATGAACTTCCAAGAACTATTCATGAGATTTCAATCAGAAAGAAAGACAATAGAGCTAAGAGGTTTGAAGGAAAATCCCCCACAATTGGTAAGCTCTCATCAAATGTAAAAGTTGCTTAAGAAAGAAGTTAATGGATTTGTGGCCTAGTTATGTTCCTTAGAAGTCTCTCAATCCACTGCTCCCAGCCATCCAGATTTACAAGCAATAATTGATTGTCACTCAACGATTTTTGGAGATGTTCCTAAAGGAATTCCTCCTAAGAGGGATCATGACCATGCCATACAACTAGTTCCAGGAAGCCAACCACCCAACATCAGGCCTTACAAGTACCCACATATATAAAAAGTGAGATAGAAAATATTATTGAGGAGATGTTAGAGGTAGGAATTATTAGGCATAGCCAAAGTGCTTACTCCTTGCCTGTGGTGATGGTGTGAAAGAAGGATAAAATACATGTGCCTGAACTATAGAGTTCTCAACATGTACATCATCAAATATAAGTTTCCTATTCTAGCCATTGATGATTTGCTAGATGAATTGAATGGAGCTATGTATTTTACAAAGTTAGATCTTAGATCAAGTTATCACCAAATTTGAATTAAGGAAGAAGATATTTGTAAGATAATATTTAGTTCATGAGGGTCATTATGAGTTTTTGGTGATGTCATTTGGTCTTACCAATGCACCATCTACATTTCAAAGTTTGATGAATTCCATCTTTAAGAAATTCTTGAGGAAGTTTGCATTAGTGTTCTTTGATGATATACTAATTTATAACAAGGGAAGAACATTTGCAACATGTAGATCGAGTATTACAAGTTCTCAAAGATCATAAACTCTATGCTAATCCATCCAAGTGCGCTTTTGGTCTCAATAAGGTGGAGTACCTTGGACACATAGTTTCACATGGAGTAAAGGTGGATCCTAACAAAATTAAGGCTATCAAGGAATGGCCTATTCCCAAAACCATTAATAAATTGAGGGATTTCTTGGAATTGATTAGATACTATAGAAGAATGTGAAGAATTATGGCCGCATAGCAACACCCTTCACAACTTTATTGAAGAAGTATTCTTTTCACTAGAACAAATCCGTTAATGCAACATTTGAAATGTTGAAGGAGGTTATGTGTACAATTCTAGTGCTTGCCACTCCAAATTTGACCAAGGATTTTATTGTGGAATGTGATGCTTCAAGAAATAGTATAGGCACAATTCTCATGCTAGCTATTCTTCATGTAATAAAACAATGGATACCTTATCTAATGGATAGAAACTTCAAGGTTAAGACAGATCATGATAACCTAAAATATTTTTTGGAATGAAGATTATCTTCTAAAGAACAACAATATGGGTCACTAAGATGTTGGGATATGATTTTGAGATTGTATATAAGAAAGGGAAGAAAATTGTTGTGGCAGATGTACTATTGAGGAAGGATGAGAAGGATGAAGCTTTATCATGTTCCATTTCAATATTATGAGAAGATTAAGTAGTAGAAGCCAAAACAAAGTGGTAGAATGATGTTGCTACAAGTAATCTCATTCAACAACTACAGAGTGATCCTAATAGTTTAGATAACTTTTTTTGGAAGGGAGATACTTTGTGTTATAAAGAGTGATTGTATCTTTGAAGAATTCCTCTCTCAAACAAAAGATTCTCACAAAGCTTCATGAGTCTCCAGTGGGTGGTCATTCTTGAAATTTTTAAAGACATATCATCGAGTCAAAAAAGACTTCTTTTGGGAAGGGCTAAAAGGGGATGTTCAAAAATTTGTGGCAGAATGTTTGGTTTATCAAAGGAATAAAGGGGAGACAACTAAGACACCTGGTCTCTTGCAACCCTTAGTTATTCCTAGCCAACATTGGGAAGAGGTCTCCATGGAGTTCATCATAGAGCTTCTAAGATCTAATGGTAAGAATTATATCATGGTAGTAGTGGATTGCCTCACTAAATATGCACATTTTATTACATTATCACATCCTTTTACAACAAGTACAGTGGAAAAATAATTCTTTGAGAATTTTCAAAAGCTACATGGTATACCTAAGGTTATTGTTAGGGACTATGATCCTATCTTTACTAGTAACTTTTGGACATATTTATTCAAATGTTTGGGTACTCAATTCGATCATAGTTCTTCATACCATCCTCAATTTGATGGGAAAATAGATGTTGTTAATAAGTGTTTGGAAGGATATCTACATTGTTTCACTTTAGATAAACAGTCTCAATGGGTTGATGAGCACACGGTTATAATGAGGGGGGGGAGTGTGAATCAATACAACAACAATTTTTATCAATTTAAACATTATCAATCACAATAACATCATTTATTCAATTTCATTAATCATTCACATTAGAAGAACATAATAATACATTATTTATGTGGAAACCGTAATGGGAGAAAACCACGGCTTTGATCAATGCTTTTATATAAATTCTTCTTTTCACAAATTTTGTAGGCACCAACCTACTAGAGGCACCAACCCCTCATTCAATTCATGAGCACCAACCCACTAGAGGCACCAACCCCTAATTCAATTTGTAAGCACCAACCCACTAGAGGCACCAACCCCTCATTCAATTTGTGAGCACCAACTCACACGGCTAAGCACTAACTTGGCTAGAGAGACCAATCTCTCTTTTAGGAAGCTCCAAATTCCACAACAAAACAAGATTCCACCCTTAATATGTTGCTTCTTCAATGGATGATGGACATTACAATTGTCTTCATTTATTCACTCCATGATTTCCTTTTCATGATTGATATATCTTTCATTGAGTGATATTCACATAAATCAACATGTGATAATCTCTTCATTTTTCCTTCACATATAAATCTGCCTCTTATATTCTCTTTATACAATTTTTCCTCTTATTTTTCTTCATACAAATTTTCTTAGCACATACACTCCATCTTCTTGTGTTTTACCCCTACAATAGATGACGATCTTTTCACAAATTTTCCTTGACTCTTCTTCTTATAATCTTCGTATACTCCCCTTTGTAAATTTTTCTTTGAATGATTTATTATCTTTATATACACATTGTTTGGTGTATGTACGTTAGATCCTTTTTTTTTATCTACACACCATACTTATATCACTTCATGAATCTAAACTATCATTCTCTTAAATTTGCTCCAAATTTGCAATAATTGTCTTCTTAGTTTTGCTATAACTCCTCTAAAAATTTGTCTTGATAACCTTCTAATTTTCCTTGTCAGTCAAATATGCTCGTGAATATATGATATATATTTTTTATCTTTCACACTACAAGTTTACTATGACATTTTATTGTATTTTATTCATATAATTTTGCTAGTGTATTAAAGATATATTTCTTTATCTTCCAATCTCACACCCTCTCAAACCTTCACATGCAGATATGAATATGTTTCTTTGATATTCACTTTTTCACCACACACTCTATCTTTCTAACTCAATTTTTTTTTTTAATACTCCATCGTATGCCTTTAGGAATGGAGGTGACTCTTCAAAGAAGAATGACTTCATGAAATGTTGTGACTATTCCACAAGTGGTACTAATTTCAAATGAATGTCAGCTTTACTAAAAATTAAATTAATTTTTTTTAGATCTCCACTAAAGAGGCTCCTTCACTTAGGAAATCGACTTTGTTAAAAGTAATGCTCCTTATCATTAATGAATAGTTCCCTTAACCCTGAATAAATCATTACCTTTACAACTTTTTATATAGGGAATCTTTTTGTCTTATATGCTTTTTTTTTTTTTTGTCTTATTCACTATTTTGTTTTTTTGTTTTTTTTTGGTATCTTATAAGTTTTGTCTCATATAACTTTATTAAGTGTTTCCAAAATGTGTAGTTAATCATTGCATTATTTTGGGCTTTGTCCTTGGCAGTTTGCATTTGTCTTTGTTGATCTTGATAACTCTTTGTTGCTTTTCATAATTGTTGTTCTAAACAAATATTTAGTTGCTGCCATTTCTATTATAATGACAATTACCTAACTTTCAAATATCTTAATTTGATTATTATAAATGTGACTTTGAATTTCTTTGTCTTTTATAATGTGCATACAACTTTTGTACATAAATATACTAATGTGCATCCAACTTATAATGTGCTAATTATACTCAATCTATTCTTTACTTCCTTAATCCAATTTCTCTATTCGTTTTGCTCCATGCTAGTTGCCATATCTTGAATGAAGTCAGCCAACTTTCGATACTTGTACTAATATATATTTCATTTGACATCAATGATAATTATGGCAACTATTTTGTCTATCAATCTTCGTTCTATGAGCTCTTTGACATCAATGGCAACTTCCAATTGTCTATATACCCTTGACATCAATAACAACATTTCCAGCAATCTCCCCCTTTGTCATTGATGGAAACATAGTTCTCTCTCTTTTCTCTATCTCTCCTCCTTTCTTTATCTCTCCCCCTTTAACATCAATGGAAAAGGGATGTTCATTAAACTTCTATCCACAAATAGATCATGGGAAACATCCATTCATATATTCACACCCAATGTAATAAGAATATAATTCCCCCCCTGTCAAATATTCTCTAATGCTCCCCCTTGCTCTAATACTCATCTTTCTTTATTTCTCAATCCTTTGTATTCTAATTTGCTTGGGTGACATGCTTCCTCTATAGTTGTCCAAGAGAATTTGAACCGTCTCCTAGAATTTAACAAGTTAGGAACTTAGCTATCCTATCACCTTTGTGCATCTTTGACTCTTCCTTCTCTATCCATGGATACTAAATGGTGATCATCCTTTTTGATCTCTTTGTAAGAGTCTTCTCACCTTCTCTCTCTTCCTCAAGATTTTTGATTTTCATAATTAAATGGTACATCTTCTTGCTCCGTGCTATCTTCTTACATGATAAATTCTTCATTTTGACATCAATAGGATCATTTCTTTTTTCCAATAATTCTCCCTCTTTCTTGAAATCGATGATAGTGAGATACTTATTCCTTTAATGTGAAGTTGAACATCCAAATTTTAACTATAAATTTATTTCTTTTTGTCAACACATGATCGTGTATTCTAGAAAAAATGTCAAATGCAAATATATGAGCATACTCTTGAAGAAAAGACTCCTTTAGATCATTCTCATCTTGTTAGACTTTTGGAAAACTCTCTCATCAAGTTTACTCTTACAAAAAATCTTCACCACAAGTTTCTTCTTCATATCTTCTCATGCTATGATGAAAGGTTAAAACTTTGTGATCCCCATTCCTACTCTCCCAAATCTTCAATATCATGGAGACACATGTAAATGCTAGCTTCATGTGCATGAGTTAAAGGTGTGCAACCTTTCATTATCTAGGAACTTAAATATTATTAAATTTAATTATTGTGTTTTTTATTGATATAAGAGTAGTATAATTAGTTAGAATTTATAAGTAATTATTTAGCTTTTCTCTCTTGGTTAGAGTTGCTTTTTAATCTTGTTTTTCTTTTTTTCCTCTTTGTTTATTTTTACCCATTTTAAGGGGTAAGTCTCTTTTTTTCCTCTTTGTCTCTTCTTTCTTTATTATTTAGTATATATGATAGGGTTTATTTTGGTTTTATTTAGTAGATAATATTCTATGTTATTGTGTTTCTTTCTATTCAAACTATCTAAATCTTTGTTTCAATTGGGAAGTAGACTGTTACAATCATTTTTTATTATTATAATTAATTAGTTAGATTTTGATTGTTATATAGCTTTTTAATTAGTCAGGTTTTTTGTAATATTTGGTAAGGTTCTTGTTTGTTGCATATATTATTGTGATTAATTAGGTATATTTATATTGATTTTGACATTATAATTTTTTTGAATTTTATTTAATTAGCTGAATTGAGTTTTACTTTATCTTGTCTTCAATTTCTTATGTGGTTTTTTGGTCTTTCTCATTTTTTTAGGGAATAGGATTCTTATCTTTTCTCAATCTTTACCTTTTTAGTTTTTTGATTGGTCTATTTTTGCCTCTTGTCCTCTCTTTTCCTCACCTTTTATACTTCCAAGTTTGCTACCTTTTATTTTAATCTCTCTCTCTCTCTATATTTTTCTTTATCGTGAGTGCTTGTTTTATTTATCATTTTCAAATGCCATAAAAAACATTTCTTCCCTATATCTATCCCAATCACTTTCATCAAATGAGCTATCATCTCTATAAGCATAAAGGGTTTTCTTGCAGTCATAAGACTTCTTCTTGCTCTTGTCATATTTGTGACCATTTTTTTCCCTTCCCTTTATAGGACTCTTATTCTTTATCACTACCACTTTCTCTTAAATATGGACAATTCTTAATAAAGTGTCCAACTTTTCCACAACTAAAGCATTTAAATGGTAATTTTACTTTGTTCCATCTTCTTAAATTTTGAACAAAAAGAGATTTCTCCTTATTTGTTTCTTCCTCATAACTTTTACTTGTAATAGGTTCTTTATCCTTTGATCTTCTTGTAGCTTTGAAGGTTACTCCCCTTATTGATGTATCATCTTTTTGATTTCTTATCTCATATGTTGTGAGGATTCCATGTATCTCATCCATGGTTTGTTTATCTAAGTCCTTCATTTCTTCTATGGCAGATACTTTAACATTGAATCTCACAAGAAGAGATCCCAATATCTTTTGAACTATTGTTGATTCCTCTATTTTTTCACCAAGACCCCTTATGATATTAACTATCTCATCAACTTGAAGTAGGCATGCAACAATATTTTCTTCATCCAACATCTTGAGGCTTTCAAATTCCCTTCTATGGGTTTGAAGGTTTGCTTTCTTCACTTTGGTGTCTCCTTCATAGATGTTTCTCAATTTATCCCATATGTCCTTTGTAGATTTGTAATGCATTACCTTCACAAGCTTTGATTATGTTAATCCACATAAGATTGTATTTTTTGCTCTTGCACTATTTTCACTTGCCTTCTTCCCTGTTGAATCTGTTGGAGGATTTGATGGAACTCTGTATGGAACTCTGTATCCATTTACCATTGATTGCCAAATATCAAAACTGAGGGCACTTATATAAGTCTCTATTCTTAGGCTCCAAAAAGCATAGTTTGTTCCATCAAACAATGGAGCTTTGTTTGAAGAGAATACTTCTTTTCCACTCATCTATGCTCTTTTAGATCTTCCTTCTAGTTAGTTAGACTAATTTGAAGGAGCCAAATCTGATACTTGATAAGCATGCGGTATACTGAGAGGGGGGTGAATCAGTATAACAACAATTTTTATCAATTTAAAATTTATCAATCACAATATCATTTACTCAATTTCATTAATCATGCACATGAGAAGAACATAATAACACAATATTTACATGGAAACCCTAATGGGAGAAAACCACGAAAAATCAATGCTTTTATATAAATTCTTTTAAAAAAAATAAAAATTGTAGGCACCAACCCCTTATTCAATTTGTGAGCACCAACCCACTAGAGGCACCAACCCCTCATTCAATTCGTGAGCACCAACCCACTAGAGGTACCAACCCCTCATTCAATTCGTGACCATCAACCCACACATCTAAGCACCAACTTGGCTAGAGACACCAATCTCTCATTTAGGAAGCTCTAACTTCCACAACAAAATAAGATTCCACCCTTAATGTGTTGCTTCTTCAGTGAATGATGGACATTACAATCATCTTCATTTGTTCACTCCATGATTACCTTTTCATGATTGATATATCTTTCATTGAATAATATTCACATAAGTTAGCATATGATAATCTCTTCACTTTTCCTTCACATACAAATCTGCCTCTTATATTATCTTCATACAAATTTGCCTCTTATATTTTCTTCATACAAATATGCTCAACACATACACTCCATCTTCTTGTGTTTTACCCTTACAATAGATGATGATCTTTTCAAAAATTATTTTCCTTGACTCTTCTTATAATCTTCATATACCCCCCTTTGTAAATATGTCTCTGAATGATTTATTACCTTTATATACACATTGGTCGGTGTATGTATGTTAGATCCTTTTTAATCTACACACCATACTTATATCACTCCATGAATCTGAACTATCACACTCTTAAATTTGCTCCAAATCTACAATAATTATCTTCTTAGTTTTGCTATAACTCCTAATCTGCCTTCATAACCTTCTAATTTTCCTTCTCAGTCAAATATGTTGATGAATATATGATATATATTTTTTATCGTTCACACTACAAGTATGCTATGACATTCTATTATATTTTTTTCATATAATTTTTTGGTGTATTAAAGATATATTTCTTTACCTTCCACTCTCACACCCTCTCAAACCTTCATATGCATATCTGAATATGTTGCTTTGATATTCACTTTTTCTCCACACACCCTATCTTTCTAAGTCAAAATTATTTTTTTATACTCCATCCTATGCCTTTAGGAATGAAGGCGACTCTTCAAAGAAGAATGACTTCATGAAATGTTGTGATTATTCTACAAGTCGTTAATTTCAAATGAATGTCAGCTTATTAAAAAATAAATTAAATTTGTTTAGATCCCCACAAAGAGGCTTCTTCACTTAGGAAATCAACTGTCAAAGTAGCGCTCCTTATCATTAATAAATAGTTCCCTTAACCATGAATAAGTTGTTGCCTTTACAACTTTTTAGCTAGGGCACCTTTTTGTCTTATATGCTTTTTTTTTTTGGTCTTATTCAATATTTTGTTTTTATTCTCGTTTTTTGTCTTCTTGTATCTTATAAATTTTGTCTCATATAACTTTATTAAGTGTTGCCAAAATGTGTAATTAATTGGTGCATTATTGTGGGATTTATCTTGGGCAATTTGTTTTTGTCTTTGTTGATCTTGATAACTCTTCGTTGCTCCTCATAATTGTTGCTCTAAACAAATATTTAGTTGCTGCCATTTCTATTATAATGAGAATTGCCTAACTTTCAAATATTTGAATTTGATTATTATAAATGTGACTTTGACTTTCATTGTCATTTCTAATGTGCATACAAATTTTGTATATAAATATACTAATGTGCATCCAACTTATAATATGTTAATGCTCAATCCATTCTTTACTTCCTTAATCCAATTTCTCTATCCTTTTCGGTCCATGCTAGTTGCCATATCTTGAATGAAGTTGACCAACTTTTGATACTTATAATGGCATAGGTTTCCTTTGACATCAATGATAATGATGACAACTATTTTTTCTATCAATCTTTGCTCTATGAACTCTTTAACATCAATGACAACTTCCAATTGTCTATATACCCTTGACATCAATGACAATATTTCCAACATGGGTAGATTGGATACCACTAGCAGAATGGTGGTATAACACTTCCTTTTTTAGTTCATAAAAAATGTCTCCATTTATGACATTGTATGGATATTATCCTTCTTCCATCAAAACATCATTGAAGGTGTCACCAAGAGTTCACGCTATGGAGGACCACATGCTTCATCAATAAGTACTTTTAGGATTTAAAGATAATATATCCATGACACAAAATCGAATGAAGCAGCAGGTGCACCAACATTGTAGTGAAATAAGTTTTGAAGTTAGGGATTTGGTTTTCTTGAGATTGCAACCTTACAAGAAAATGTTGCTGAAGCAACAATCAAAGAATAAAAAATTGTCTCCAAAATATTATGGCCCATATCAAATCATGTAGAAGATAGGTAGTGTTGCCTACAAGCTTGAATTACCATCAATAACAAATATACATTTAGTTTTTCATGTTTCTTGTTTGAAGAAGGTAATTGAGAATAATATTTCTACTCAAATAATATTACCTGAGCTTGATGAAGAAGGAAGAATCATTTTGGAAATTGAATTTATTCTTCATAAATGCACAAGGAAGCTAAGGACTAGAACACTCACCTAGTATCTCATCCAATGGAAGAATTTACCAATTGAAGATGCCACATGGGGGGACAAGGAGTTCATTTAAACGTATCTAAAATTGCTTGGCATGTTGAGGATAATGCTTCTCTAAAGCGGGGGGGCATGTTGCACCCTTAATAATAGAGTACATCGGGTTAAGAATAGTGGTCTTGTGGCTATCATAACTCTTAATTAAGTCATATTTTCATTATTATAATGTTATTTAGTTAAGGTCAACCTAAGGCTTATATAGGGTTATCTAAGTTGGCTTAGATGATATCCTAGACATAAATAAGGTATATATAGGAGGCTGTGAGTCTTATTTTATCATCATATTGCAGATTGTGCTCATTGGAGATATTTAGAGGATTGCTCCCTTGAAGTGGCTTGTTACTTTCAATTATTATCAAGTATTTGCATCATATTTTATATTATATTATTATATTGTGCAATTTATTTCATTATAAAGTATCTAGCTCAACAAAGCGTCAACTAATGACCCGCACCTTGAGAGAGTTAGTATAAATGTTATGAGAAAATAAGTGTGCTATTGATCAATCCAAAGATTATGTGATAGTAAGTGGGCTCATGATATGCTTAAGAAATAACAATTAAATTAATTTTATATTTTAAGAGCCATTAACAATTAAATATATATATATATTATATTATTTACTTATTATATATAATATA
>VDFB02078476.1:0-16314 GCA_007258455.2 Sequoia sempervirens
AGCCCTTCAGTATCTCGCTGGGATTCCTGATTCATGCTTGTGATGGGCTGGTGTTCACAATTGTGCCTCATGTATCGAGAGTATATTGAGGACTCCCTAGAAGCCTTGTGCATCCTAGATTAAAGACTGTGTTGGCCATACCCTTAACACTAATCATAGGATTATGCTGTTTGAAGTGTCTTCTTGTGAAAAACCAGTAAACTTTTTGACTAGTTAGCCTTATTGCTTACTGTTTCTTATATTTTAAGTCCTTTCCATAGTCATTTCCGTCCAAGCCAAGTTCCAGTTTTTCTACAGAAGGATGAACCCCTCCTACAGAACCCTGGAGAAGGGAAAACCTACCTTGCAAAACCCTGCAGAAGGGAAAACCTGCCTTGCAGAACCTTGCAGAAGGGCGAACCTGCCCTACAAAACCCTACAGAAGGGTGAACCTGCCCTACAGAACCCTGTAGAAGGGAAAACCTGCCCTACAAAACCCTATAGAAGGGTGAACCTACCCTACAGAACCCTGTAGAAGGGTGAACCTGCACTATAGAACCCTGCAAAAGGCCAAACCTGCCCCCAAAACAATCAATTTCACCCTGTTCTGACCCTCTGTTCATCTATCTTAAGCGTTCGTTCACCCTTTCCGGTAATCCGTTTCCTTGTTTCGAGCATCCATTTTCTCATTCTGAGAATTCATTCCCCTGTTCTGAACATCCATTCCCTACTCTAAGCATTCATCCCCTCAATCTAAGTCTTCATCCTCTTGTTTCAAGCATCCATTTCTTCATTCTGAGCATCTGTTTGCTTGTTTTAAACATCCATTTTCCTTTTTTGAGAGGTTGTTTCCTCATTCTGAACATTCATCTTCTTATTCCAAGTAGTCATTCATCCCTCTCGATCATCCGTTTACTCTTTCTGAGTAATCTTTCATCCATTTCAAACTTTTGTCTCCTCGTTCCAAGAGTTAGTCTCCCCATCCGAGCAGTCCTTCATCCATTCTGATCAATCGTTTACTCGTTTCAAGCTTTCATTCATCCATTCTGAACATTCATCCAAGTAATCATTCTTTCATTCTAATCATCCGTTTACTCATTCCATCTCCTCATTCTGAGAGTTGTTCATCCATTCTTAGCAGTTGTTTACTTGTTCCGAGTAGTCGTTCACCCTTCTCGATCATTCGTTTACTCGTTCTGAGTAATCTTTCACCCATTATGACTTTTTTCCTCCTCATTCCAAGAGTCGTTCCTCCATTCTGATCAATTGTTTACTCGTATCAAGCTTTCATTCATCCATTCAAAAAATTCATTCGAGTAATCATTTTTTCATTCCGATCATCTGTTCACTCATTCCAGCTCCTCGTTCCGAGAGTTGTTCATCCATTCTTAGCAGTCGTTTACTCGTTCTGAGTGGTCGTTCATCCTTCTCGATCATTCATTTACTCGTTCTGAGTAATCTTTCACCCATTCTGACTTTTTGCCTATTCATCCTGAGAGTCATTCCTCCATTCCAAGCAATCGTTTACTCATTCCAAGTATTCATTCGTCCAATCCGATCAATTGTTTACTCGTTCTGAGTAATCGTTCATCCATTTCAAACTTTTGTCTCCTTGTTCTGGGAGTCTGTCTCCCCTGTCGATTAATTGTTTACTCATTTCAAGTATTTGTCCATCCACTCTGATCATTCATTTCCTCTTTCCGATCATCCGTCTCCCCAATCCGATCATCCATCTCCCCCTCTCGAGAGTTCGTCTACTTGTTTCAAGAGTCTGAAAGCAGAGGGGCAAACCTGCCCTGCAGAACCCTGCAGAAGGGCGAACCTGCCCTGTAGAACCCTACATAAGGGTGAACCTGCCTTGCAGAACCTTGCAGAAGGGTGAGCCTTCCCTAATCCTAACCCACCTCCTAGTCTCTTCATTAGGGATGTGCACATGCCTAATCCTTGATTAGGATGTGTCACATCCTCCAACTTTTGCAAGTTGGCCTCTAATCTTCCTTAACCACTAATTATCTTTTAATCACTGGTCAGTTAAGCCTCATCAACATCTTGGTCAACTCTCCCCATCCCCCAACGAATTTTTGTTTCTTTTTAATTCATTCAAGACTTCTCTATTCCCCATGTGAATTTTTAATTCACATTTATTTCTCCAAGGAATCTTCTCTTCCCCATGCAAGTTCTAGAACCTTTTGACTTGTCACATCACTCACATGTGTCCAAGTCTTCTAGAATCTTTGGTTGGTCACATTAGTCACATGTGGGTAAGTACATACCTTTTTAAAAACCTTGTCTTATCCAAGGTACTTCTCACCTCTCTTTTTGGGAACCTTGTCTTATCCTTAAGATCTCCCAATCATTGTGAATTTAAAATTCACTTTTATTCTCTCAAAACTTTCCTCTTTCCCATGTGATCATTGAGAGGTTGCGTCAAGTCACATGTCAAAGTACTTGCAAGTACCTCCATCACATGTCATCTTCCACCTCATGTGTCCTTGTGACACTTCATTTACCACATGGCAAGATGTGAGGGCTTGTGAGTCTTCAACTCACCATAGCCCTTCATCTTGGCCATGGTGGCACAATCTCAATTGTCGAATTCTCTAGAGAATTCAAATTCTTCTATAAATACCCCCCTCTTTCCTTCATTCAAAGAACTTAGTCATTTTTCACCCTTCTGCTCTCAAATTCTCAAGTCATTCTCAAGCCATCTTTGTTGCATTTTAGAATTTGCATTAGCCCTCATCCTTATTGCATCCATATTGCTAATTCCATCACATACTCATCTTACACCCATTTTCATCCCACTGCCATCCAAGGAGCATACACATCAAGCTGCATCAAGGGCCAACCCAGAAGATCAACACCAGCAAAGGAAGGTATAATCACTCTAAGTTTTTATCTTTCTTTTGGGCTTTAGTTAAGCTAATCATTTGGGGTGATCTTGTGTTTTTGTTTTTGCATTCTAGTTTAGTTAGTTTGCACACTTAGATTAGGATAAAAACACCAACATCACATTTCTGGCATGCCCAGTGGGACCCACAAATGAGTTCCATCATTTTATATTTCTTTTTGTTTAAGTTGTTTGTAGGTTCAGGTTGCAGAGGGGCGAACCTGCCCTGTAGAACCTTGTAGAAGGGCGAAACTACCCTGCAGAACCCTGCAGAAGGGTGAACCTGTCCAAAAAAGGAGTTTTTTCTTAATTTGTTTGCTAACTGTTTACTGCAGAAGTGTGAGCCTACCAAAAACATTGAGTTTTTTGTTAATTTATTTTCTAGCTGTTTGTTGCAGAAGGGCAAACTTGCCCAAAAACTGAGTTTTTCTTTAACGTTTATGCAGCTTATTTCGTGATTGATGAAGAATGAAGGACAAAACAACTAACATTTTCTTGCAGGGCAATCCGTTTATTTAATTGGTTAACATTTTCTTTCTTTTTTTTGTTAATTAATCTAGGCACATAGTTTAACTAGGGGGGAGTAAAAGTTATTGTTTGCAACTCTTTTTTGTGTCACCCAAGGGGGGCATTATTTCGTTCAAGCTTTTCCCTTGCACTTCGTGTGAGCCTGGGAGTAACTGCAAATGATTAGTGCTCTTTCTTTCTAGTGGGACTGCTGGGGATTTCATCACCCCAAGGGACGATCCTAACTACATAACGGGGTATAGAAAGGAAATTTAGATTTCAACTAGCCACGCTTGTTCTGTAGAGTGTCAAAGTTAGGTGATACCTAAGACGCGGAAGAGTTGGTCTGAGCCCTTCAGTATCTTGTTGGGGTTCCGACTCACGCTTGTGACAGGTTGGTGTTCACAGTTGTGCCTCATGTATCAAGAGTATATTGAGGACTCCCTAGAAGCCTTGTGCATCCTAGATTAAGGACTTTATTGGCCATACCCTTAACACTAATCTTAGGATTGTGTTGTTTGAAGTGTCTTCTTGTGAAAAACCAAGAAAATTTTACCCGTTAGCCTTTTATTGCTTACTGCTTCATATTTTAAGTCCTGCCATAGTCGCTTTCCATCCAAGCTGTTCCGCCATGTATGATGAACCCTCCTACAAACCTCGGAGAAGGGCTAACTCGGCTGAAAACTCCTAAGGAAGGGAAACTCAGCCTAACCATGCGTATGGGTGAATATGCCCCCGCGAAACCCCGCAGAAGGGGCTGGTAACTTGCCTTGGTAAACCCTACGTATGGGTGAACTTGCCCTCAGAAACTCCTCGCTGTAAAGGGAGAACTCGCTCAGAACCTCATGTGCGGGTGAACCTACCCCGCAAAACCTGCGTATGGGCTTAACCTACCTTGTATACGGTAATCCCACCCCAAAACAATTAATTTCTTAATTTCGCTTCAATTCTCCATTCATCCGTTTCCAAGCGTCTATTCATTCATTCTCGTAATCCATTCTATTATCTTCAGCATCCGCTTGCTCGCTTCGAGAATTCGCCTTTGTTCTAACATCCATTCTCCCTCGCCTTCCGGTGCATTCATCCCTCTTTAATCCGAAGCCTTCATCCTCTCGCTTTGCGCATCCGCTTCTATTTTAAGCATCCATTTTCCCCCTTTTCGGCGGTCGCTCTCATTCTCGGTTCATCCATCTTCATTTCGAAAGAAATATTCATCTCGTCTTCGATCATCCATTTACTTTTCTCGAGTAATTTTCATCCATTTTGAACTTTCATCTCCTCGTTCTGAGAGTCAGTCTCCCCATCTGAGCAGTCGTTCATCTATTGCAATCAATCATTTAATTGTTTCAAGCTTTCATTCATCCATTCTGAACATTCATCTGAGTAATCATTCTTTCATTTCAATCATCCGTTTACTCATTTCATCTCCTTGTTCTGAGAGTCGTTCATCCATTCTTAACATTCATTTGCTCATTCTAAGTAGTCGTTCACCCTTCTCAATCATTCGTTTACTCGTTTTGAGTAATCTTTCACCCATTCTGACTTTTTGCCTCTTCATTTCGAGAGTCGTTCCTCCATTCCGATCAATCGTTTACTTGTATCAAGCTTTCATTCATCCATTCTGAACATTCATCTGAGTAATCATTCTTTCATTCCAATCATCCGTTTACTCATTCCATCTCCTCATTCTGAGAGTTGTTCATCCATTCTTAGTAGTCGTTTACTCGTTCCGAGTAGTCGTTCACCCTTCTCGATCATTCATTTACTCATTCTGAGTAATCTTTCACCCATTCTAACTTCTTTCCTCTTCGTTCTGAGAGTCGTTCCTCCATTCCAAGCAATCATCTACTCGTTCGAAGTAGTCATTCATCCAATCCGATCAATCCTTTACTCGTTTCGAGTAATCGTTTATCCATTTCAAAATTTCATCTCCTCATTCTAAGAGTCTGTCTCCCCTTCCGATCAATCGTTTACTCGTTCTGAGTATTTTTCCATCCACTCTGATCATTTGTTTCCTCTTTCCGATCATCTGTCTCCCCAATCCGATCATCCATCTCCCCATCCTAAGAGTCTGTCTACTCGTTCTGAGAGTCTATTTCCCTATTTCAAGAGTCTGAAAGTAGAGGGGCAAACCTGCCCTACAGAACCCTACAGAAGGGCGAACCTGCCCTAATCCTAACCCACCTCCTAATCTCTTCATTAGGGATGTGCACATGCCTAATCCTTGATTAGGATGTGTCACATCCTCCAATTTTGCAAGTTGGCCTCTAATCTTCCTTAACCACTAATTATCTTCTAATCACTGATCAGTTCAGCCTAATCAACATCTTGGTCAACTCTCCCCATCCCCCAACGAATTTTTAATTCTTTTTTATTCATCCAAGACTTTTCTCTTCCCCATGTGAATTTTTAATTCACATTTATTCCTCCAAGGAATCTTTGCTTCCCCATGCAAGTTCTAGAACCTTTTGACTTGTCACATCACTCACATGTGTCCAAGTCTTCTAGAATCTTTGACCGGTCACATGTGGGTAAGTACCTACCTTTTTAAGAACCTTGTCTTATCCAAGGTACTTATCACCTCTCCTTTTGGGAACCTTGTCTTATCCTTAACATATCCCAATCATTGTGAATTTAAAATTCACTTTTATTCTCCCAAAGCTTTCCTCTTTCCCATGTGATCATTGAGAGGTCACATCAAGTCACATGCCAAAGTACTTGCAAGTACCTCCATCACATGTCATCTTCCACCTCATGTGTCCTTGTGACACTTCATCTGCCACATGGCAAGATGTGAGGGCTTGTGAGTCCTCAACTCACCATATCCCTTCATCTTGGCCATGGTGGCACAATCTTGACCGTTGAATTCTTTAGAGAATTCAAATTCTTCTATAAATCCCCCCTCTTTCCTTCATTCAAAGAACTTAGTCATTTTGCACCCTTATGCTCTCAAATTCTCAAGCCATTCTCAAGCCATCTTTGTTGCATTTTAGAACTTGCATTAGCCCTCATCCTTATTGCATCCATATTGCTAATTCCATCACATACTCATCTTACACCCATTTTCATCCCATTTCCATCCAAGGAGCATACACATCAAGTTGCATCAAGGGCCAACCAAGGAGATCAACACTAGAAAAGGAAGGTATAATCACTCTAAGTTTTTATCTTTCTTTTGGGCTTTACTTAGGCTAATCATTTGAGGTGATCTTGTGTTTTTTGTTTTTGCATTCTAGTTTAGTTAGTTTGCACACTTAGATTAGGATAAAAACACTAGCACCACACTATGTTTTAACCACAAGTGAATAAACCATGATGCCATCACATAGCAATAAATTTTTTCTTTTCTAAGACAAAGAAAACATGCACATTTGAAATAAACACTATTCCAAACTTCCATTGCATTGCATTGTAATATCACAGTTTTTCCAAAGTACTAATTTCATATTGAATAATATCATGTTGAACTTTCATGTTTACAATCCTCCATATAAATGGATGCAAGAGTACATAAATAGCTCTTATGAGATTCTAGCAATAGAAATACATATCGTCCATGTAATCCCCCTTCAAATCTTGGCTGCCAACTAATGGGGAGAAGCATCACTCAAGCGCTTTTTCGCCAACCATGGACTTACTGTGGTCCCCCGCACATCTACCTAACAATATTCTTTTTATCTTGAGGAAAATTGTCAAAAGTTCATGTATCTTGTTTCTATTTTTTTTTTCAATTTACCAAGAGAGAGAGTTTGGTCAGTTGTGATAACCCCGCCCAGGAAACAAAAATAGATGAAAAAATAAAGGGTCAATTTGAGAGAAAATAAACAATTTGATTGTTGAAGGAAGAGTAGCTAATCAAAAGCAAAGAAAAAATTACCTTCTATTAATACTAATATTGATCAAACAAATCAATTAAATTAACTAAGTGGCGGACTAGCAATTATAATAAAAAATTAAGAGGCCGATTAGAAATTATAATAATAAATGAAGTGGTTGACCAACAATTATAATAATAAATTAATATGTTAAGAAGTTGACTAAAGGTTGTAGTGAGTTAAATTGAAGATTGGCGACTAAAGAAGACATGTCTCTAAATTAACTGGGTCTATGTTCACCATTTTTTCTCCTATACTAAACACACTAGCAATATATATGCATATTTATAATCTTTTTCTAAATTTTCTCATGGTTCTATTGGATTATCAATATCAACAAATCTTTTGTTGAGATTGGGACTCAAATTCTTATGAATAGTTCCTCTAGATTGCTCCAACTTACATTTTGATAACTCCCTTTCTTTCTTTTGTTGAGGTTTTCCAATCTATTCATTCACTATGCTCTATAGAGTCTTTTCTCTCAAAGCATTCTTGACTGCAATCTTTCAATCTGCAAAACCACTTCCATCAAATATTGGTAAAATTTCATTTATAAATCTTGTTATAAAAATAAACCCTCAAACAAATAGATTAAACCACTTCAAAGCTTATCTCGCTAAACAAATATCAATCTAGCAATATATTAGCCTTGTTAAAAAAAATCTAGCTCTGATACCATGTAAAAGCATACCCAACTAATAAATAACAACATGAATATGACAAAAAATTTAACATAAAATAGTGAGAAATGGCTGAAGGAAATTATATTGATCTAACTTGTATTACTTACAATCCAACAAATTACAACAACATTAGTGTTTGTAATGGACAACCTCATATTTATACTTAGAGCCTCTAAAATCTAGAAACTTCTAATATTCTAGAGAACTCTAAAACTCGAATATTCTTTTCCTTAGACAATTTCTAGTTGCTTTTAGTTTCTAGAAGATTCTAGCTCTCTAGAAAAATCTTGTCACTTTCTAGACAATCTTATTCCTTAACATGGGTTACGAAGGACACAATACCTGCAATCACAATGAATCAATGAAGGTTTAAACTTTGGTGGCTACAACAACAATTCGATGATTTAACCATCACACTATATGACAATAACAAATGCATATTCATTCTCATGTCCAAGGGATATTTCATCAATATCATATTACATTTCTACATAGTCATTTGAGTTTTTATAACTTTTTATAGCAAGCAGGTTCTCTTATTTTTCTCTCCATACTTTCATTACTTTCGAGGATAGTTGGTTTTCAAAACAAATTCCAATTTGTGATCATCTAAAAATATATTGCAAACATTACTCATTACATTACTTTCCAAAGTATTCAAAAATGATTTGATATTTTATACAATTTATTATCCTTTCAAATGTCTAAAAAAAATGCTTAATTTACATTTGCAAACATTATTATTACATATTTCTCTATTTTACATGTTTCAATAGAACGCTCAACATTAAAATAATACTTTGTATGACTTACTATCTTTTAAATGTCTATAAAAACCTAAACCTATTAATTCAAGTGCACTTGAAAATAGATTCAAAATGGAATAATAAAAATTGCATTCCATACCGTTTTTCCTTATATTTTGGGCTACATCTGATTGAAGTGTTGTAAAGAAAAGTTTTAAATGATACTTCTATTGCGAGGCTTTATGGGCTGGGCTTAAACAACACACACTAAGCATTGACTGCTTAGGTGATTGTTTCTCTTAACTCACTCTTTTCCCAGTGCAATTACCATTCCTTGCCGTTAAAATTTTTCTGAAGGTGTATGTTGATTTTCAGCCATTGTACAGTGAGTTGAGTGAGTAGACTTTGTGTTATTATCTTGATTGGCGTTGCATTTATTTGTTGCAGTTTAAATCATGGGGTGAGCTTCACACCAAAAATACCTAGGCTATGCAATATGTGAGCATGTAGTTCTTTTAAAACATTTTAAATATATATTATTATTTGAATTTTATTTTATGGGGGTTATTACTTTTAATATATATATATAGGCTGTCGGAATAGGGTAACATAACCCCCTATAAACTACAGTGTGCCTGGTAAACTTTTTAACGTGACCGGCGATGCTGGCACAACACTTCTCCGGGTACCATGGGGTGGGGGAGACTACATCTCATGACCAACTCCCCGCAATAGGAAAGATTTCTTATTAACCTAGCTAGGCCCCTACCTACTTTTAAAAATATTTAAAATTCATATTATTATTTTAATTTTAGTTTCCCTTTTTTTGTTAGACTACAGAACGTAGCACCTACCCCTATAAACCGCTGTAAACTTTTTAACGGATCAAGGCACCGGGCGCGACACTTCTTTGGTACCACGGGGGTGGGGGAGACTAGACCTCATGACCAACCTCCTGCAACAGGAAAGATTTAGCCAACCGAGTTAGGGCCCCAACCCCTAATTTTAGTTTCCTTTATTTAATATATAATATTTTTATTTTATCTTTTTACATAAAATTTAAATGTTTAATTATAATTTTTTTAAATTGTGAAAACATTTAAAATATCATTAAAATTTAATAAAATCTAACAATAAAAATATATGAATATGTAGTATAAAAAATATTGAAATCTCTTAAAACATTGTTTGTATTAAATTAATTTAAACATTAATTTTTTTTTATATTTAATATAAATTAATATTTAAATTTTAATAGAAATAAATTTGTATTTATATATATATATTTAATTTGATTATTGATAAATAAATAATGTTAAAAAAAGAATAAAAATTTAAATATTATGTATAAGATTTCAGGTAAATCTTTAAATTTTAAACTTTTTTAATAAGAAAGAATGTATTTTTTTAATAAAATGTAAGTTTAGTTTTTATTAAATTTCATATTTTAACAATTAATGTACTTAATTTTTATAAAATGGTATTTTAATTATTGAATACATTCAAAATATTTTAAAATGGTCCTTTTAAATATATTATTTAAAAAGAATTACATAACAAATAATTCATGTTCTTCAAATTGTATTCATTGTATTTCTTCTTGTTAATATATTAATTATATTAACATTCTTAAGAAACTAATATTTATTTTTATTTAAAACTTACTTTTTATGATGTTAGTCAAAGACTTTTCTTTATGTTATTAGGTTGATTAAATCAACACTATTCTTTTTACTTGATTTTTTTCTAAGTGTTTATATTGTTTTTTATTACCCTTGCACACCTTATCCTTATGTTTTTCTTCTTTGCCACATTTTTTTCTTCTTATTTTTCTTTATTTCTTACTTTTCTAATTGTTATGCATCCATTCTTGATTTTATCATGATAATTTGTGTATTCTTTTATCTAGGTATACACCCATGATCCCATCCCTTGTAATACCTATATTCTACTTTGATAATTACTTGATGCTTATAATTATGACCTTTTACCATGCTTATATCACATGCCCATGCCATATCATTGTATTTTAGTTATGAGCCTTATCAATTTACCTCATTCCTAGATTACTCTTATGTGCTCATGCCTATTTTTATAACTTATGTAGCTATATTGTGTCTCTAGTTGCATGTCATCCTATTATATTGTGACACATTATTCTTCCTCCATATCCACTCAAATTATTCTATCACACTTATAGATACATGCTTTTAGATTGATGGCATCTCATTTTATCCATCATGTTGTCTTTGTCTTATAACACGTTATCATATTACATTGAATGTGGGTAAAAGTACAAAACCTGTGTCACACTTTATAAATGAATCAACCAACATGAGAAAAAGTTCTCAACTTCAACCACATAAAAGTGGTATTTATGTTTTGAATTTAAAAATGATGTAAACTAATAAAATGTAGAACTTTTGTTGAGGTTTAATCTTGTAATTTTTTAATTTTCAATTTTTATTTTTTTTGATATATTTTTATCAATTTAAAAGCAGATTTCGTTATGCTAAAAATTTCAAGAAAAAGTGGCGTTCAGTTGACGTCAAGAAACAAATAGAAAAAAATTTCATTTTCTCCTTATTTTTTTTCCCAAATAGCTGACTTCAGTATCTAGGGCATGGAAAAAAAATGAAATTTTGATGTATATTTTTCTTGTAATAACATTTTAAAGTCAAACTAACCCGAATTCGATAGTTTTCAGTTGACGTCAACTATTTTTTTTTCATTTTCAAAAAACAAAATATACCCTTTTGAAGAGGATTCTCTCCTCTAGGGCATCATATATTTTCCAATTTGTTTTATGATGATTTACTATTTTTTATTTAATTTCAGCTGAGCCTCTTTTTGACTTTGAACAACCTACTTGCAATATTTTAAAATATTTATATACTAAAATTAATCAAAATATAAATCTATATATATATTTGGATTCAACACTGTGAGCTCCACAAAAGGGTTTTTTTTTTAAATTTTTTTTTAAATTTTGATTAAAGAAATATTTAGTAGAAGTTGAAAATTTCTGGAAATTTAAGAAAATGGTGACTTTGCTGCCATGTCACTTGCCATGTGGATATATTCAGCCGAATAGGATTCAGCTGAATAAGATCTGGACAAATAGTATTCGGCCTAATGTGGTTCAGCCGGATTAGATTCAGCGTAAACACATATTCATTCGAATTTGTTTTTTTGATTTTCCCATTTTCATTCAAATTCTACTGAAACACAAAATGGCGGACTTTCTAATTTTTTGAATTTTTTTTTTAGATTTTTCCCGTTTTTCGTCCAATGTTTATTGAAACAACTATTTAAGTCAACTTTTATTAGTGTATTTTTTAGGTTTTTTCCATTTTTTCTCCACTTTTTAATGAAGTAACTATTTCTTATTTTTTTTAAAATGAAACTTTTACGATTTACTTTTTGCTCTTAAATCACTTCAAATATTTAATACTGAACAACAAGATACTTTTCTAATCATTTGCATTTGTCACAGGCTATCTAGTTGAATAGGAAAATCAAGCATCTAAAACATAACATTTGGTAATTTTCTTTAATTTATTTTTTGTTTTGATGCTTATATATTCGTTACTAGATTATTTTATGTTCATGCTTATATTTTCATTGTGTTTTACTATGAATATTTTGAGCTAATGTATGGACTAACAAGTGGTGTAGTTGTCGACTATCGAAGACTAATATTGAAAAACTACTAATCTATGGTTTTGTAGGACATTTGGTCAAAGACTTTTTATTTTTGAAACCGATCAAGTCTTTTAGCTTAGAACACATTTCAATTGGTGCTTTAAAATGAACAATTGTCTTCCGCCATATAGATTTAACTAGGGGATGAATGAACACTGTTTGTTATGCTTGAGATGGTAGGGAGTATGCTCTCACCTTGTGTGAACTTGGTGATCAAAAACCAGACCCATTGTCTTTGTATGTGTTTAATATTTTAGAGGGTCTACCTTGGTGGGAAAAAGTACTCACCCCAAGGGAACGACCCAACCGGTAACAAGCTAAAGCCAAGCTACTTCCAACCGATATATAAAATGGGTGCTTGAGGAAAGTTCAAGTACCACGCGTGTGGATGTGTTATGCTGACAAGTGAATCCCCATAAACCCTGTAGAGCGTAACCTCTATAGGTTGGGAATCCTCCTTATCAGAGATAATCTTGCCGCATGCATAACCACTCAAATGGATGTCCTTACTAGACACCTCTTGTTTGTAGTTGCCAAAATCCTTTTCTATTTGTTGGTGCAACAACGGTCGTTGCCAAGGCATCCACATTCTCGCAGTTCTTAGTAGAGGTGAAGAGTCTATCATGGGAGATTCATGAGGGCTCAAAGCTCAGTTGACCTGAGAAGTGAGTGTCATGGAGGGGAGCTAGTATGGCCAAGCTTCTAAGTCACCCACTAAGAATAAGTGCGGTTGGGGAAACCCACGTGGAATCTAGGGAATATAGTCCTTGCCAACTTTAGGATTTGTGCTTGTATTATTAAAATAAAAAAAATTGTCTGCTATGTCTTGCGTGTGTGTTAAAAAATAGACCTAAAACAAACATCACACCTAGTAATTTGCAACACCTTAAACCTTGTGAAACCCCAAAACGTCAAACAACAAAAACATCCAAAATGAACCTATCACTTAGATTTCTTGGGGCTATCAATCCTTCAATTCTGATCTTTCAATCCTTGCATTCCACCTAGTCCTTGCATATCCTCCACCCTTGCATATCCACTATTGCTCAAACAAACCTTTAGCTTGCACTTAGACTACTCTTCCTAGGTCTTGAAATCAAACCATTGGCTATCTATCACCCGCATCACTTGAGGTTCATCATCCTTAAGTTAGGGAATATACCATTATCCTTGAGTAGGGAAATCCTTTTGGAGTCCATCATCTCCTACATACCCTCTCTTGATCATTGGTCCTTGTGTCTATCCATCATAACATAAGTAAAGACTTTACATCATAACCAACTTTGGACCTAGAGTTTCCTTTGAGCTCTTGCATTATTAGCATGTCATATCATACCATACCATTTTCATATCCCATCTTAGAATCATATCCTTCTATTGCTTCCTAGTCTTAGGTCTCATACATTATCTTACCTTAGATTGAAGATCAAAACAATCACATATGACCCCTAGAACAAGAGCAAAAATGTTTGAAGAAGAAGGGAACCCTTGGGGAAAAGACTTTGATGGGGAAGATCACATTAGTGTTGCAACTAGTGAAACAAGTGAAATTGAGGATGAAGAAATAACCCAATCCACTATAAACGAAGCTCTTAATGATAATAGATTCAGTAAACATCTTATAGAGGTGGTCAAATGTAACCCACAACAATACTTCTAGTTAAATAACATACAAAAGCTACCATGGATCAAATTTATATCCCAAATGATCAAGAAGATCCGAGCATGATGAATGATAAGGCCATAATATCCTATCAACTAGGATCATCCAATTTTATCAAATCAGGCTTTCTCATAGAGGAGAAGATTCCAGACAATAGTTTCCACATATATAATGATGGGTTTACATGTTGTTTTCACTATAAAAAATAGTCATACCTCCATGATATTAGGGGACACTTTATCCAATACAAACATCAAAAAGGTTGAATGCACATTATTTTTGTGTATGCAGGTGAATTCAAACCTGAGCAATTTGTGATGGGGAATAAAAAGACAAGAACAAGGTTGTATGATCGAAAAAGAGAGTAGAAATGTGGATGAAACTGAATCTTCTAAAGAAGAACCTGTGGAAATTGATGACGACCAAGGAGTACAAGTGTCAGGACAAACTAAAGGTGGTCATAGAAATATTTTCCTTGGTATGGAAAATCTTATAGAGATGGATGAGGAATCCCTTTTTAATAGTATTTCATTTGAAGATATGTTACCTGAAAGCACAATAAAATTACACTGCAAAAGAATATGGGATGAATATTTTGAAGAAAAGTCAATAGTTGGAAGAGCACAATTATTTGCAAAATTATTTAGGAGGAAAGAAATGACCCCTGTTTTGGAGTTGTTAGGGGTTGATAATAAAAGAAATTCATCAAGATCAGTAAAGAAAACAATAGTTGAAAACCTGCAAGAAGCATTGAATTCTATTGAAAGCAAGAGTCGAGTTGTTGATTTAAGTGCTACACATAGAGCATTGATGACGGTAATTTCTAGTAAGAAATTATCACATAGAAGATAAGTTAAAGCAGTTTTTGAATTACTCAATGCTTCTAAGAGAACTATTCAAAGATATATCAAAAAGAGAAATAGATTGGATGGAACTGTTGAGAATAATTGGGTAAATATTTGTAGGGTTCCCCGAAAAAGATAAAATCTCAGAAGATGTAAAGGAATAGGTGATTGAATATTGGACCAGCCACTCTCGTGTTTCTTCCAATAGAAGGGACACTATAAAAATAAAAGGTGCAGATGGTAAGAAAATTTCACATCCGAAACATTTTATAGATACAACTCAAAGTGAGTTTTTTGAAGCATTCAAGCAAGAGTTTTTCAGATGTGAAGATTTGTCAAAGGATGTTTGAGAGACTATGACCAAGTTTTGTATGTATAAATAAGATACGTGAGACTTGTTGTTGTTGAAATCATGTTGAATTTGATCTACACCTTCAGACATACAGAAAAGCTATGGCAATAATCAATCCAAAAATAGTCATCCCTGGAAGTAAAACACAATTTGTGAAGTCTCTTCTATGCGAAAAAATAGAAGATTCAAATGAATTTAAAGTGCGGTGTATAAAAAATATATGTAATGAATGTGGAAATCTGAAGAATCTTTTACAAGTTGACAATATTGAGCATTCAATGCAAGTTATGTGGAAGAGATTTGAATATGAGAAATACTCAACAAAGTCAAGAGTTGAGACTAGAAAAATTGTTCTCAAAGAGAGTGAGTTGTCTTACAATGAGTTTATGAACAAATTTTGCAATATCATATATCCACATATTCATTATTTTCATGGTGCTAGATGGAAAGCTAAGAAATTTCATGACTCAAAGAATTGCTTTCCAGCGGGTTGTGTTCTCTCTATTGTTGAATTCTCTGAGAACTATACATTTAGTCCTCAAGTTGAGATCTAAAGTCAATATTATCATTCAGAGCAAGTTGCAATATTTGTACAAGCTTGTTATAGGCATGTCGAAGAACATCTAGATGGTCTACAAAGTAGCAAAGATGGACGAATTATCATCAAAGAGGTTCACTTTTATATCAATGATGATATAGGTCATGATAGAAGCTATGTAGCCCATTGTTTTGCAATGTTTTTTGAAGGCTTGAGAGGACATCAAATAGATGCTTCACAACATTGGATATGGTCTAATGGATGTGCTGGTAAGTGTTGATTTAATTTTTTTAAAATTATATGTTTATTTTTTTACTTAACTTGTTCAGACTTAATTAGTTGTACACATATAGTTTATTTTTACTATCTTGGTTTTAAATGAAATTGGTTGTAACGTCACATGACAATTTAAGTCTGTAAAAGCTTTTAATTGGTTAAGCTAACAACATATTATACGCGACATAAATTTTTTGTGGAATTTCTATGAGAGTGGACATGGAAAAGGAGAGCATGATGGAGTTGGAGCATGTG
>VDFB02078477.1:0-28393 GCA_007258455.2 Sequoia sempervirens
AAAATATGGTTTTCTATCAGCATAGTCCTTGAACTTTCTTTAGGTCTGACTGCTACTTTGTTGATTGGCTTTGATTGAAAGGTCAAAATGTGAAATGTCGCCAAGGATACTTATACTTACTTATCTCTTTTAATTGTTATATATTCAAAGACTGATTAGCAATCCAAACAGACTCACCTTTAGTCAGATACCATTCAATGCATTAATTTTGTTTGGATGAATTATGTACCTTCAGCCACTAGTTTTAATCAAAGTATGCATATGGATTCAGAATCAAACTCCCAAAATAAATGCATATATAAATGTGTCTTTTTCTCCATTTCATTATGTATCTATGTATCCATAGATGCAGCCATGCATATATTGATTTATGCACATCTTGCCATCTCTGCATGCATCTGTCTATATATGTATGACTGTATCTATGGGTGCATGTATACATTGATTTATGCATACATGCACCTATGAATTGCGTACACACATCCATCTACATATGTATCTATCGATATTTTGGATGGATACATGTATATATGCATGTATGGACTCATGCACCCATGTATTTGTCTTTGTCTTCGGCCAAATGGCCCCTAATGGCCAAAGTATCCTAGTCACCCATGGCCGCCAAGCAATTCCAGCGCCCTCCCCACCAGCCACATGCCATTTAATGCACTTGCTTCAATTATTTTGACCTCTCCATGTGTTCGCATTTTCCTGATATTTCAATGCATTTAATTTGCACTCATGGATTACGTATCTCTACTCGCCAGTTTTATAAACTATGCATTTGCTTAAATTTATTTAATCAATCTATGCGATCACATTTCACTGATTTTCAATAACAAGAATAATTTATAAAGCTATTATGATAAATAGAAACATCTAAATGCTAATTTTCCAATATTGATTTACCAGAATAGTGCTAGTTTTCCAATATAACAAAATGAAAAGTTATAAGTTGACATGCATTTATGCATATTGTCCATACATGCATATATGCATATATGCCTTCATCCATATTTACATGTGTATATGAATACATCCTTCCATGTACCATATGCATTTGTACCTATATGCAAATATGCATACATCCATGTATACATATGTTCATATCTCCATCTCTCCGCATAGTTCTATTTTCTATGTATACATGTGCCTGTTGATGCATCCATGCATATATCTGTGAATAGCTCTACGTGTTTCTCTCTCCATGTATTTAATATTCTCCACTGCATCAACATTTGCATGTTCTCAGTTTTATGACCTTCCATATTTATTTTTTCCATAGTATATGCATAACAACTTCCACTTTGTCTTCTGTTTTGACTCTTCTATCCATAAATATCATTATATTTTTATATCCACTCTTCTATTGTCGCATTTCGAGGAAGCTCAGGGATCTCAGTA
The DNA here is from genome assembly GCA_007258455.2 of Sequoia sempervirens. Classification (NCBI taxonomy): domain Eukaryota; kingdom Viridiplantae; phylum Streptophyta; class Pinopsida; order Cupressales; family Cupressaceae; genus Sequoia; species Sequoia sempervirens. The sequence goes on from VDFB02078477.1 coordinate 1,405, forward strand.
CCTTGTTTAGTACGAAGGAGAGTGAGAAATGCAACATGGGTCTTTTTTCTGTGTTTATATTGACGGACTGAGCCCTATGATGATTTTTAAAAGCATAACCAATACCAAACTAGACATTCTTCCACCCCTTGTTGCAAGAAATAATCACTTCATACCCTATTGATTCCATTCATTTCCATTTCCACCCTTGCACATCCTTTCTTCTCAAATCAAATACATTTCAAAATCCATTTATTTGCTTGTGTTGCATCATACTAATGTGTTGCATTCCTTTTTTCATTAAATCCACCTCTCTCATTCAAATTTTCATTTCTTGCATTTAATTGTAAGCATATAACTTATGAATGATAAATTCATACCATTTACATTCCCATTCATTCGCATATCCACCATCCCATATCCTTACCTCCCATGTCAAATACTTTTCATAACTTATTCATACACCTTATTTGCATCTCACCATTCTCTCAATTCGCTCTCTTTGTTCCACTCGCATAACTCATTCTTCTTTTTAACACTCACATATCTTTATCTATCTACACCTCAAATATACCTTCATCCATCACAACAAAATTCACACCATACCAAACAAAGAAAAAGATGAAGAAAATATCAAGGTTATGCAAATAAACACTGAGGGCTTCAAAAATAACACTCATAACATAGAGTTGTATTCAAGAGTTATTTTCAAAATGTTTTTTCTATACTTTGTTTATTACAGATCCCTAAAAACATGTATAACAGTTTCTTCAAGCTTATAATGTGTAATCAGATTTAACAAATATTTACATGTTTCCATGCATTCAAATGCATCGTTAGGTATCCTTTATACACTTGTTCAAAAAACAATATTGTATATGTTTCAAATGCAAATTTTTCCTGACATTTCTCGCTTTATGCACACATGCATTTATAGATTATTCTTTATCTGCCAAATTACATGGACACATCTATACATCCATGCATACATAAATGTTTACATGGCTCCATATATTTATGCATTCCTTTGATATATGCATTGTTGATATATAGTTTGTTTTCCCTGTCTTCCTTTCGCCTACTACTGCAAATGCTACTTGAGCCTCAATGTGCTTTGACAGATTTGTATTTCTACTTGATTTTAGTGTTTTCCATTCAAATTTCTCGTTCACATGTCATTTATGCTTTTCACTCTTCTTTGCATTGTGTGCACATGGATACATGTATACATGCATGCATGTGTACATAGATGCCTCAAGCATTGTTACAAATGTTTAAGATTATTTGCATTCAATACTTGAAACAAAATAATAATGCATTTTTGCTTCCTGATAAGATCATAAAGGAAATTTGTTACTGCAAATGTAAACATGCACCCATGTAAAGGTACTAGTATTCATTGGTGTTTCTCTTTTGACTCTTGTATCCTTAAATATCATTATATTTTTATATCTATTCTTCTCTTGTCACATTTTGAGGAAGCTCAAGGATCTTGGAACTTTGTTTAGTCTGAAGGAGACTGAGAAATGGGACATCAGTCTTTCTTTTGTATTTGTATTGAGACACTCATCCCTATGATGATTTTAAAAACCATAACCAATAACAAAATAGAAATTATTCCACCCTTTCTTGGAACAAAAGTTCACTTCATACCCTATTGAATCCACTCATTTCCATTTCCACCCATCCATATCTTTTCTTCTCAAATCAAATACATTTCAAAATCCATTTATATGCTTCTCTTGCATCACACTAATGACTTGCATTCCTTTTTTCTCTCAATTCAGCTCACTCATTCAAATTTTTATATCTTGCATTTAATTTTAAGCGTTAAACTCAAAAATGATAAATTCATATCATTTACATTCAATTCATTCTCACATCCAGTTTCAAATATCCTTGCTTCCCATATCTAATACTTTCCATAAGGCATTCATATACCTTACTTGCATCTCATCATTCTCTCAATTCCTTCTCTTTGTTCCACTTACATCGCTCATTCTTCTTTACCACCCTTACATATCTTTATCTATCTATAGCTCAAATATACCTTCATCCATTAGAACAAAATTCACACCATACCAAAGGAAAAAATGAAGAAAATATCAAGGTTATGCAATTAAACACTGAGGGCTTTGAAAATAACTATCACAGTTTCTTGCAAGCTAAAATGTATAATCAGATTTCATAAATATATACATGTATCCATGCATTCAAATGCATCGTTCGATATCCTTAATACACTTCGTCAAAAAACAATAATGTATTATTCTTTTGTTTCGATCATAAATGTTTTTTTATATCTTTCAAATGCAAATTGTTTTGACATTTCCTAGCTTTGTGCACATAGGCATTTATAGATTCTTGTTTACTTACCAACTTACATGGACACATGTACACATAGATGGATGCATAAATGTTTGCCTTCATCCATACATTTATGCATTCCTTCGATATATGGATTGCTAATAAATAATTAATTTTCCCTGTTTTCTTTCGTTTAATACTGCAAATGCAAATTGAGTCTCATTGTTAAAATACAGTTGTATTCAAGAGTTCTTTTCAAACCGTCTTTTCTAAATCCTGTTTCTTACAGATTCCTAAAAGCACATATGACAATTCCTCAAAGGCTATAATGTATATTCAGATTTCACAAATATTTACATGTTTCCATGCATCCAAATGCATTGTTAGATATACTTTATACACTTGTTCCACAAACACTAATGTATTGCTACTTTGTTTCAGACAATAATGTTTTTTTTGTTCCTGTTTAAGATGCAAATTGTTGCTAACATTTCTAACTTTATGGACGCAGGCATATATAGATTCTTCTTAACATACCAACTTACATGGACACATGTACACATCCGTGCATGCATATGTCTTTACATGGATCCATATTTTAATGCTTTCCTTTCATATATGCATTCATACTAACTAGTTTATTTCTCTTGTTTTCTTTCATTTAATACTACAAATGCAACTTCAGTCTCATCACGCTTTCAGGCTTGCTCAAGTGCCAAGGATGCTTTTCACTCTTCTATGCATTATGTGCACGTCGATACATGTATACATGCATCCATCTATACTTAAATGCTTCAAGCATTGTTACAAATGTTTCTCTCTCAATAATTTGGATGCAAAGTGCTACAAACATGTAAATTATTTTACTGTACCTACATTTTATCTTACCTAATAAGATTCTTTATATCTTTTCAAATTATTTTTTGTTTAAAATATATACACAAAAAAATATTCATTCATATTACATTAACAACATTCAAATCTAATTTATAAATAAAATCAATACCTTTGTACTATTTCATCTAAGAATTTATCGTAATATTTATTCCACTTATTACATTTCAATAAGTTAAATTATTACATTTCATTTTATATATACACAAATTTAATCTTAGGTAGTAAGGTTCTTTATTATATTTTTGCAAATTACTTATTGTTTATTATATAAACACAAATTTTTATTCATATAACATAAACAACATTATAATCTTATTTATAATAAAATCAATAGCTTTCTAGTCATTCATCTAACAATTTATTGTAATATAATTACATTGTTCTACACACAAAAATATCTTATTATATTACATAGACAGGATTTAAATCTTATTTATAATAAAATCAATAGCTTTATATAATACTAACCTTCATACTACATTAAAAAAAACATTGATTAATCTTACAAAAGTTCATATTCAAATGAGCTACCCCTATCAATCTTCCACCTTACACTATTGTTTCTATTAGCACTTGCATATTGTGATATGATAAACTAAAATAGCTCAATTGTATTAATTAACATAGCATGTGTTTTACAGCAGTACACTAAACATAATTTTAATACTGTAAATGTGAGTTGAGTCTCCTCCTGCTTTAAGACTCGTTCACATGCTGACTATGCATCTTACTCTTCTATGCATTGTGTTCACGTGGATACATGTATGCATATATGTCTCAAGCATTATTAAAAATGTTTCTGATTGTTTGCATTCAATAATTATTACAAATTACTAATGCATTCTTGCTTCCTAATTAAGATCATAAAGAATCTTCCTTCTCACAAATGTATACATACACACACAAAAAAAATAAGTATTCACTAGTATATCTATAAAAAAGTCCATGTATACATGTTACCCATAAATAAAATTTCCCATCCATCCATCCACACGTGTTACCTATTCACATGTCCCTATAGACCACGTTGCCCATGCACCGTAAAAATTACATGCAATAGTGCACTACTAAAAATTGCTTCAAACTTTTCTAGCTATTTTAAATACATTTATATTCCTATCTGCTATCTAAAAACTTTTTCTAACTTATAGCTACATGCCTTTTACCTCTTGGCAGGAACTCGACGCTTGCGTCACTTGTTTAAAAATATTTTTAGTTATAAACTTTATATTTTAATATTATAAAATATAAATATTTATTTTGGATAAGATATTGAATTGTTTATACATGCTCAAAATAATTATAATAAATACTAATATGATATTAAGTGATCATTGTGGAAATTAAAATATAAAAATAAAATTATAATTATAATATAAAATTATCATAATATTAAAATCATAATAATCATAAGAGACTATATATGTAAAGAATCAATATTAAAAAATAATATAAATAATTCTTATAATAAATATATTATAAAGAAGTTAATAAAAATTAAACTATATTTCTATTTAATTAAAATAGTATTTTATTATAATATTTAAAATAATATTATAAAATGATAATAAAGAGATAATTATTCACAGCTTAAAATTAAATAAAGTGTTACTTAAATATGATAATAAGTATCAAATTCTAAGTTATTATATCTTAATTAAATGCATAAGAAATATAATAGTAGTATGAGAATAATTTTAATACACTTTTAATATTAAATTATCATAAATTTTTAATAATAAGAAATAATATAAAATTTTATTTAAAATTAAAAATATAAAGTTTTAGTCATTCATGGCATAATGTGATGTTAAATTGTGGCATTGTTGTTATAATCACCAAGGTTGAAACTCTTGTTGGGCCATTGTGGGTTTGAACCTTTGCATTAAAGTTGTTAGCCTATTGACCTATTCAGCTCATAGATTTAGACTATGTACAATGTTGTGTGTGCCAAGCTACTTGTGTTATCGATAAAAAACAAGAGTTGCAGAGATGCGAAGTTCCTACCAAAATGTGCAAGAATAGTCCTATTTTTATTTGTTGTGTCTGCTATGTTTTAGCAACAGTGTTGATATTATAACTTAATAGTAATCTTGAAATTTGCTAGATGATAACATGTAATACCATAAACAATATCGGGAAATAAGGAAAGTTATTACAAATAGGAAACATGTATTATCCTTTCAATATTAACAATCTGTGTATTTAGATCAAATACAACGAACAACCTACCCTGCTTATTATGAAATACAACGAACAATAATAGGACTATATCTCTAACAAGATGCAGCATACAAAACTTATTAATAGATGTTAGGATATCTTAACCCAAAGAACCTATCATAACCATGGAATCAAATTTTGTGTGCCATAAGGATCGCCACTTTGAATGGCCTCTAGGTGGACAAAAATTGAAGAGGAAGAGAGAATTCTCATCATTGACTTCCAAGGAGAAGTTGAACACTATTGAATTTTGTTCCAAATATTGTGGTTATCCATTTTCTCAGAAAAATATATTTCAATGTTGATTTTGAAAATGGTTTGAAACAACATGGAACCCAAGGTGTTGGTATCTACATTCCAAAAAGGATTTAGGTTTTCATTAAAATAAAAGCTTTAGTGGAGCTAATGGAGAAGGCTTGTGTACTACATGGAGGAAATAGAGGTTCAAATCTAGAGTAGAGTACATACACCCTAGATGAACAATATTCAAGTTAAATTGAAAAAGATGCCCTTATAGGCTACCACAAGGGAGGTCTCATACATGATATTGGTGTCTTGCTTGTCATTGGCTTAAAAACTATCTTTATCTTTCTCTATGCCCCATAATTCAAACCAAGATAACTACCAAAGGAAGATAGCTGTCAAGGCGAGTTTCAATATGGAACTTGGACATTAGTTGATTCCCAAGTGTCTGAAATGTGGAGAGAGGACTTCCATTATACAAATTTAAATCAAGGTAGATTCTCATTCTAAATGGAATTTTGAATATAGAAATGCATTCACATGTCAGTATGGTGTTTATGAATGTTGGTTAGATGTTTATTCATGATGAGAACCTATGTATAGATCTAAGAGTGTGGATGTAGACCTAGAAAAAATGTTATTAAAGTTTATAGAAACTTTGGGATGTAGGAGCTTGGCCTAGATTCAACAATTTTGATTTTTAACTACCCTCATGCATGTTTTATAGGCCATTGTTCTCTCAAAATACTTAAGGGACTAATTTAACTTTAGGCGACTCAGGGTGTCATCCCACCAACTCTAAATTTAGATCAGCCATGATATCCCTATGTGGATAGGATTTGCAGGTTTTTTCCACTTAATGAGATTGAATTTGAGAAGCATTATGTTGTGAAAGGTATGGCATATGTCATTTTTATTATCCTAACTAGAGGTGTTTGGTAGATGGAATCTCTTAGTGGATAGGATCCTTGTTTGGATAGGACTTGCAGGTTTTTTCCACTCAACAAGATTGAATTTGAGAAGCATTTTGTTATGAAAGGTATGCCATCTGCCATTTTTTATTAACCTAACTAGACGTGTTTGGAAGATGGCATCTCTTAGTTGCTAGAATCTTCAATTGTGTAGGACAATCTTCTTGATTACTTCCTTCTTGTGATCTCCTCTTCATACAAGCAGTATGAAACATCAAGAAAATTCATTCATAGATGGTCACGATAGTATAACCATAGAAGTATGGCATACCATAAAACTTCAAGTTTAACCAACACTCTTTCAACATCTAGTTTGCTTTTAGTCATCAACATTGAGATAGAAACTTCTAACACCATCAAGAGAGATAAATGTTCCCACCAAATCTGCATTACATTGACTACAATAGTGGTGTACCATGTGACAACTCCATGTGTTAATAATAGTAATATCTAACCCCTTTTAGATTATGCCATTCACCTGACAAATTTTTTTAGATTATGAAATTCTCAATGGAGATTCATAAAGAACTCATCTTTCTTAATCTACTCTAGCTTTACCACTTCAATCTATAATAAGCAGAGTCAAAAACTACAATGAGATCAATGAACAATTTCCAAAACATTAGTGATCATTGTGGGAAAAAATTTCACTTAGAAATAGCAGCATATATGATATATTGACAACAAGAAAGCATGAATATTTTGACACTATGAGAATAATTTTGGGAAACCTTTAAAATACACTTCTTCCATGGAAAATCTTTGGGTGCTATCCCCTAGGACTAGTGTATCTGCAATTTCTAAATATCCTTCAAAGAATAGTATATGACTTTAACATTTTTCATTAAACTATTTGGCTAATAAAGACATGTTTTCTTCAATTATTCGAATGAAAGGATTAACCAGCTACATGTACATCTATCCCCTAGGACTTGTGTATATGCAATTTCTAAATATCCTTCAGAGAATAGTGTATGACTTTAACATTTTTCATTAAACAATTTGGCTAATAAAGACATGTTTTCTTCAATTATTTGAATGAAAGGATTAACTAACTACATACAATACTTAGATTCTCACATAAAAAGATCTATCATGTTTCCACTAGCATAAATTTATCTAAACTTTTATCTTTCGTATATAAATATAGAAAACTAATCAAACAGTCATATTGTTGCCTATAATTGTGAGGTTCAGGGGAGGATAGGGGAAAAGTTAATGACATAGCTGCTCTAGATTAATGAGCAGTACAAAAGCCCTCCCGATGTAGTTAGCTACAAAACAAATTCCAGTCAATTGCTGCAAAAAAATGATCGAGGTTAGAAATATTGTTATTCAATTCTTCAAAGGTATAGAATGGAGAAAAACAAATCTTAGCATTAGTCTGCAAAAATTGAAAATGGGCATGGTTGTAGCCCTATTCAGCTAGTTTCTTTACAATTAACAGTTCTATCATTGTCTAATGGAGAAAAGATAATAAAAAAAAATTGTAGCTCCCAAAGGATCACACAAAGTAAACTAGCATATTCATTGAGCCCCCTAGTGGAGAGTGTGTACCAAGCACAAGGAAAGATCACAATATAGCACAAATCATGTAAGTGTACAAAATTCAAACATAATAAAATTACTTATTTACATATACAAAATTTGTAGTCTAGTATGGTAGGTTGGACTTACTCTAATGCTAGATCTAGCAATGCAAATCCTTCCTCGTCAATGAGGTGTTGCTTGAGTTGTATAGGGTGAAGTTGCTTGTTATCAACTTAAATAAAAACACACTATAAATATAAAAACAAAATAGGTGTAATATGTTACTTGTCAAACTTTATATGTTGTTGAAGTATGTTTGTAGATGCTCTTGTTGTTTTTCAATGCACACCTTCTGCAAAATAGACAAATTAAACACATTAAAAACTTTCATAAACATACGTCAGTTTCAACTCTGCATTTAAGATAAAAGTGTTTAGACATTGTACAACGGTTAATCTAAAAGCTAAATATGCATACAAATATATTGTTCATTTTACGTACTTAAAGCTTTGATAATTTCTACAAATAAAGTTATTAAATATACATAAGACATTTAATGACATAAAATTTATATGATCCCTCATTTTCTCCTCTTACGTTTTCATCCTAATAATAGATCATAAAATATAATATAAATATTTGATAAAAAAAAACCTTACATATGTTAATCTTAAAATGTTCATATTAAACATAAGATATTTATTTTGTCACATAATAACCAACAATGTTTAATTAAACCTAAAGTCAATAAGGGAAGGACAAGCCAACCTCCCCCTTTCGTATTTGGGCTTCTCTCTAAAACCTTTTTCTATAAGAAAGCTCTTTGTTGATGTTAGAAGCAGCGTCGGGCTTCTACTTCTAGCCCACAATGAAGACAATTTAAATAATAGCCTAATGGCTATTTAAATTGCAAGGCAATTTTTAAGAGACACGTCTTTCATTAAATGATATTAATATTTGTTTATTATTTATTGAGGCTGACCCATCTCTAATCGGTGATTATATTGGAGAGTCGTCACATTTCATGAAGGCTGGCATTACACTTGAAAGGATGCATCTATTGAAGTCTCCTCATTCCAATTGTATACCAGGAAGGTGCCATTTGATCATTCAAGCATTTAGTTTCATTTGTTCATATAGTACGATATTCTCAAGTGCAAACAAGAGTAAAGGAGAAATACATAATAGTGCAGATTGATATTATTGTAGAAGGCTGAGTTACTTCATTGTTGTGTTAGTGTAGACATGGAAAATGTACCAATTAACACTACACATCTGATCCTGACTACTAACACTGCTTCATCCTAAATCATCCCTTGGTCTAACCATTTAATCAGATACCCTTATGTGATTAAATTCATCAATCATCCTCTCTTAATAAAATAAATCATCTTATTTGATTAAGTCATTCCATTCCGTTAATTAAATCAATCAACTTGGTCTAATTATCTCTATTTAATTAAATAATTCATTTTATTTGATTAAATCTCTAAAGTCATCCTATTAAATTAAATAAATTAATATTTATTTAATTTAATCTAACTTTCACCTTCTCTAGTTAAATAAACCAAAAATATTTATTTAACTATCTCTAAATCCTTTTCTTCTCATAGTTGATTTAAATAAACCCATAAATCTAAATCAATATGTCACATCATTTTAATCCTCATTAAATTAATTAACCCTTAATTAATTTAATCTTAATCCATGTCCCATCCTCTAGCTTTTGCAACTTGCACATGAAAATAGATTTAATTCATTTATTAAATCTCTATTTTCTCTCAAAAGGCATAATAAAAGAATATTCCTCAAATTTGAATTCAAAATCCAAGTGGACTTTGTCCTTCCAACAAGGCATTTACTTCACCTAATAAGTCCTTTTTCCTTGAGTCAAGTGGCATTCAATGCATTTTATTTCCCTTTTACATGTCATTTCAACAATTTCAAATTCCACCTAATCACATTTATTGACACATTCTTCAAAACTTGCACATCCTTCATCCATTCACATGTTGACAAGTGGCATCTTGCCATTGGTTGATTCTTAGTCCCACATTGCTCTATTTTGAACATTCTTCCAACTTAAAATTCTATAAATAAGAGGTATTATTCCTCATTTCATCATCCACAATCTAAGTAGAATTATTAGTCATTTTTAGTTCATATATCCACAATTTGAGCAAAGTTATTATACTCAAATCCATAGCAATCTATCATCAATTTCATCCAAGCATAGTTAGGCTTTTTGCAAATTTTCAACATGGAGCTCCAATGAAGTCATCACCACAAGCATGCATCCTTCATCAATCATCTTCATCACATCATTAGAGTTGGGAAAGGGCCAATTTCCACATCAAATTGGAACCAATTCCCCCATGGGATCAAGAGTTTGCATTGCTTTCAATAGGATTTAGATTACTTTCTTATTTTTTTCATTTTATTCTTGTTTTCTTTCCTATTTGGAGCTTTGCTAATGGATTTCATGGGGAATCCTTGTTCTTGCTTGCATTGGATCTAACTATGTGTTTGTTTGTTGTGTTCATGCAAGTATAGGATTGGGGTTCTACATTTGGCACTAGGAGGGCCCTCTTGAAAATCTAATCACATTTTTGCACTAAATTTTGTGTTTTCTTTGTTGTTTTTACACCTACAGAAAACTCCACTGTTGGAAGCTCAGCGTCGTTATATTGCACCGCTGCAAACTTCAAACTCCGATGCCCCACGTTTCCCGCCCAAAATTCAAATTTTCAAATAGCATCGCTGAATCTTTTCGGCTCGCTGGAATCTTTTTAAAGTCCAAACTACATCGTTGACCTAAACAACGACGCCTTCATGCTCACTGGTTTGGCTACAGAGTGATGTTGACTAGTAAGCGGCGCTATACAACACCATTGGTAAGTTCAAACTGCAATGCCTTTGTGGGTTGCACTGCTGGAGGGAAGTAGAAAGTAAAAAATTATTTATGACACGTGCTTTTTATCAAATTCTAGTTATTTGGTCTATTTTTTTTCTTTCTTGACCTCTAATTTTCCAGAACCTAACTGATTTTCTTGTAGGTTGGATTGAACAAAGGTGAAGAGGAAAAGAAGCATGGTGACCTCATTTCATGATACCAAGTGTTTTTTAACACTCTAGTGTTTTTTTAACACTCTTAGAAGATTCACTAATCCTCTTGAAGAAATTTTGTTATCTTCCATGCTTAGGGACTTACTATTTTTCATTTTGGGCTCTAAAAAGAACTCTTTAAAATTCTTGTTACAAAAGGGCTTAAAATGAACATTAGGACTCAAACTTACTAGAGTTTGTTTTGGATTTAATAAATGAATAAGGAAAATTATCACTTATTTTGGTGCTTAAAAAAGTCATTATTGCTTTGTGGCATTAAAAAGAACATGTGCTACTTTGTTTTGTGATTGTTTACTCAAACTAACACCATTGAAAAGACATGCGCGCTTCTCTCGCGCCTCATGGTGATCTTGAGAATCAAAAGGCTTTTTTGTGGTCTTAGGTTGGGATAAAGTGATTGCCTCCACACTTCATTTTGGGCTTAAAATTGAACAAAACATTGTGTGAGTGAGTAAACCTATTGCATGTATTCTCTCTTTTTTTCTCAACAAAGATCGATCAAGTTACAGATATGTTTTCTCGCTTTTGTTTATCTTAGAGGGCATGTCTTGGGGAAAAATTACTCACCCAAGGGAATGACTCAACCGGTAACACTCTAAAGCCAAGAGTATTTCCAGCCGGGATATAAAAGTGGGTACTGGAACAAAGGCCAATATCATGCGGTTGGCTCCAATGAGAAGGGAAACAATGGTCTCTCACCACATTGGGTCAACTCTTATGAACAGAAAGTCCGAATTAAAACCCTTATTGTAGAAAGGCCAAAATCCCTATCTATTTGTTGATGCAAGAATAGTTTTTCTGAAGCCACCCCACACTTTTACGGTTTTTAGTAGAAATGGAAAGTATGTCATGGGAGTTTCATGGGTATTGATGCTTGGATGCCCCAAGAAGTGAGTGTTGTGGAGGGTAGCCAGTGGGGTCAAGCATCTAACCATTTGCTAAAAATAAGTGTAGCTGGACTTGTCCAAGTGGGTACTCAACAAATATTGTTTTTCATATCCATAAGGTTGTATATGCTTGTGAATCAAAACACTTTGCTTGTTCGAAAACACTTGGAAACAAACATTTAACATTTGCCATCAAAATTTAAAACTCCTTTTGAGAATCAAATACCTTTGAACGAATTAATATGCCCTTGCTTGCCCTTGGGATTCCCATCCTTAGAGGCTTCTAGGCATTCAAATTCTATCTCAATTTGCTTCCTTAGGATCAACAATAGGTAACTCTTGCATTAAAGTTTCATGGTTTCCACATTTGTGGGATAAGAGAAAATTTGAGACACTAGACATCTAGATTCAAAATCTAACCAAAGAGTGTGTTTGTGATAAAACAAAATCACTAAGCAAAGATAACAAAATTGGCTCTCATGCATGTGTTAGTTCCTCATGATTTCCAAGAAAGTTAAAATTCCAAAGGAAAAGTCCTTGAGAAAAAGTTAAAAATTTAGGAGTCACACTCGAAAGGTCATCAAGAAATACATTAGGAAGTCCAATCAAAAGCAACATATCAAAATAAGCAAAAAATTCACAAGGTTCTATAGACTCATTCCTTTGAACAATCGAGAAATGTATGCTTAGTTTGAACCACTTCTTGGTTAAAAGGTCCTTAGAAGTATTGCATGTTCTTCAATACTAAGGTCTAGTAAACAATTGTCTTTTTAGGTACATCCTAGGATCAAAATAAAACATTTTCATCCATCCTTGAACATCAAACCAAAATCACCTCACCATCATCTTTTGAAAAAATATTGAAATTATCCTCCATGCTAGGCTTTTTGGCAAAAATCAAAATCATCAAATCCTTGAAGCAAAATCCTCAAAATCTTTGAATCAAAACATTGAATCATCTTTGACTAGGTATGTGTAGATGCATCCTTTTGCATATACTTAGTCAAATTATCAAACCATCTTGTTTAGCTAGGTATATGTAGATGCATCCTTCTTCATATGCTTGGTTAAATTATCACCTTGTTTGAATAGGTGTGGGTAGATGCATCCTTCTCCCTACACATATTCAAATTATCATCCTTTGAGAAAATCTACCCCCTAGATAATCATCCAACATCTTAGGGTCTATTTGTTCATAAATCTGAAAACTAAGCAAACCAAGAATCAAGTCAAGGTCAATCCAAAAAAATCAAAATCCAAAATAAAAATCCAAACAAATTCAAAAAGTCCTAAAAGTCTAGCATCCCCTCAAGATTTCTCCAAAGTTCAAACATCCACATCATCCATCTTTTACATCATCCCCATCATATCACCTCTGATCCTCAAAATATCTTAAAATTTCTCTTTTTGTACCTAAAGATATATCAATCCAAAGAATTAGAGATTCATCTCCCATATTCTTGAAAAATCAATCCCTATTTTATGGTGCAAACTAGATCTCAACACAAGAGGAACATGGAAGCCAACAAAGAAACATCCACTTCAAGTGATATAAGCCAAACAAATTTTGAAATAAATCCTGTTGGATCAAGCAACCCTTTGACTAACTTTCCTTCATCATCAAATCAACAAGAGGAAGTTAAAGTGGAGGGTCTTACCAACAACCCCTTTGGAATGTCACATGAGGAAATCACTGAAATGGTTCAAAATCCAAAAAATCATAAAATTATCAACATCATGATGAGACTCAATCCTTCACTATACATGCTCGAATTAGCAAAGCAATGGGCTAAACTCCCCCCCAATTTCGATGTGAGCACTATTGTGGAACCATCTTTTGGGGTCATGACTCCAATCTCATCTACCATCCCCATCTCATCTACATCTCCATTCCAAATCATCACTCAAAACATCCCCCAAATCACATCATCTATTGCTCCAATGCAACCCATTGTTAATAAAGGAAGTGCATTTCTTAATGCATTACAAACACATCCCCTTGTAAACAATCAAGATTTGGACGCAAATACCATCTTGGAACAATTCGTACCTCAAAACCAATCACATCCATATGTCCCCCTCACCTTTCATGACCCACACGATCCATCGTCATCATTCCGTGCAACACCCCAAACTTCTCTTCCCATAACCTCGCAAGGAGAATGATATATTTGGACCAAGGGGCGTCTTTGACACTACATCTGCATCATTCCCCCAAGGGATCTTTCCACTTACATTTCCACCTATTCCACCATTGTCATCAATATCCACATCACCTCTTGGTTTAGGAATGCCCCCTTTACCAAGCATTAATCAACAAAATCATAGCATCAACCAAAGTACCATATTAAATCCTCAAAGCTTGTCATCGATATTGCAACAACAGATGACAACCGCCCCGATGATGCAAACCACCCCCCTAACATCTCAAAACATGGTCTCTCAAGGACCAAACAAATTGATCACACCATCTACCACTCAAACACCAACCATTAACATAACGGTGCCTCTCATCACCACAACAAGCACCATTCCAAATCCACCACCACCACTAATCTCAAATACATCAAGCCAATATAGCATTGTATTGCAAGCCACTCAGCAAGCTTCCTATCAAAAGGCACTCCAGTAAGTACAAAACAACAAGCCACACAACTAGCTACTCAGCAAGTCGCTCAAGCTGCCCAAGTCGCACTACAAGCAGCCCAAGTCGCACTACAAGCAGCCCAAGTCACACTACAAGCACAACAAACAACGCAGGATGCACAAGCCCAAGCCTTATTACAACAACAACAAGCCGCACAAGCTCAAGCTCAAGCATAAGCACAAGTTGCACAGGCACAAGCACAAGCTCAAGCTCAGGCCCAAGTTCAAGTTGCACAAGCTCAAGCTCAAGTGCACGCTCAGGCCCAAGCCCAATATCAAGCACAAACACAAGCGCAGCATCTTGCACAACAACAAGCGGCCCAGTACCAAGCATATCAGCAAGCACTAAAGTAATACCAAGAACAAGAAGAAGCAACCCAACTAGCAGCACAACCACAAGCATTGTTGGTGCAACAACAATAGCAGGCTCAACAACAGGCAATCCTGGCACAACAGCAACAAGACCAACAACAAGTGTTGTTGATACAACAGCAAGTACAAGCGTACATGGCTCAGTAGAATGTGTAAATACCACCAATCAACACATCAACCAATCTGCCCATCCGACCAACAATTGAACCACCTCAAAACACTTTCATCCCACCCCCTGATCCGGAAAATGATGTCGTAACACAAATTAAATACAATCAACAAGCTAACACAACAACCAAACAATCAAGCGATCAACAACGTCAACGATCAAAGGGGATCACCCTAGTGAAACAAGAATTCCACCAAGTGAAAGTGCACTACTCTCGGGGAACCACTCGAAGTCAACATGAAGAAACTAATAAACGAAAACCTCATCAAGGCTCCCACCTATGAGAATTACCAGGAACTAGATGTGAGACCTCCTTGGTACAACAAAAATCAGCTCAATAACTTCCACAAAATCAAAGGGCAAACCACTAATAGTTGCATGAGGTTAAAGAACCTAATCCAAGACCTCATCGATCAAAGGATCATAAATGTGGAACAACCAACAGGAAATCAGAACCTCAAAATATACACGAATCCAATGCCTAACCATAACAATAAAGGGACCAATAACACTGATAAGGGGAAAGGTACCTTCAAAAATGTGAATCTTGTGTACAACCATGTCGTTGCCTCCCTGGATGACTACTGTGCTACCATCACCATCAAAGGAGCCCATATCGATTGTGGAGTCACCACAAGAGGCGGTAAAGTTACCATCGCAGGGTCATCTCAGCCAAACAGAGCACCTGCACCCAACCCCAGATCTATTCCCAATGGTTATAATTTCCTTAATGAACTAAAAAGAACCCCAGCACAAATCTCCATCATGGAGTTATTAAAAATTTCATCCGCCCACAAGAAAATCCTTAAGGAAGCATTGGCTTCATCCACTGTCCCCACAGATCTTGATGAGAAATAATTCCAAGCTATGGTCGAAAACATCATCACTTCAAACCTCCTTATGTCCTTCGATCAATACTTTCCCCCTCAACCATCTCACAACTATGCACTCCATTTAGAGGTCTTGGTGCATAAAAATAAAGTCAAGTGAGTCTTGGTGGATGGAGGTGCAGGTTTGAATATTTGTTCCCTCAAGCTCATTAAGAACCTAAAAATCTTAGAGGATTCCATAGACAAAGGGAAAGGTATTACAATCAGAGCATATGATGATTAGGAAAGATTGTCCCAAGGCACAATCCAAATCCCTATTCAAGTGGGGCTAGCTATCATGGAAACAATCTGTCAAGTCCTAGACCTCGACTTGCCTTATAACATTATCCTAGAATGTCCATGCATCCATGCAATGCAAGCAATAGCATCAACCTTCCATCAATGTGTCAAATTCACATATGAATGACAAGAGGTCACCATCCATGGAGATCTCAAACCATTCTCCTACTGCAAGAACCTAGAGGCAAAATACTACAAAATACCTCAAGTGCCTAAAAATGATGAAGGACCATCAACACCATACATTGATCCAGCCACTCTCGCTTCCACTTCTGCAACAAAGACACCTGCCACTCTCGCCATTCCCACCATCTCTGATATCAAAGTCATCATCCAAGAAAATGGTTGTGAAAACTATACAATTCCCAAAAATGCTTTTGTAGTAGGAGAGTTACCACAATCTCCTAGATCACGAGGATGTCCACAATCAAATGAAGCCTCCACATCTCAAACATCCCCTGAAGAATATCCCAACTTCAAAAATTGGGGAGATCTTGGCTGAGAATTCATAGAGGAGGACCCATCTCATCTCCTATACCAAGATAATAGACCAGTCACCAATTTACCAATGGATGACAATAACAAAGGTTTGCAAATGATGCTCGCAATGGGCTACGACAAAAACCAAAGACTAGGGAAAAATGACAATGGGCTTCTAATACCCCTCATTCCTGAGACACAAATGAGAAATCTTGGCCTTAGATGTACCCCTTCGAGTATAACCATAAGTGGACGAGGCCCCCCAATTAAAGCAATCAAGACTCCTCGTGAACCAACACCAGCTAAACTTTGCCTACTTGTATCCACTGGCCACGTCATAGATAATTTCATGTTTGACATAACTGACGTCTGTAGTAGCAGTGATGACGAGGATCCCATAACCAACCTACCCATGCTTTTCGAGGTCACCTCCCTTCTCATGATCAGTACCTTATCCTATGAGTCTGAAAACCAAAATCATGAAATTTGTCTAGTCTACCCACAAATCGTTGATTATGACCAACGAGGACCACCAATTCTTGACACATTCAAAAATGATGAGGCGCTCTTAGAATTCATGGGACTACGGGATAATATTCCATGTGGGGATCACAAAGCAGGGTTCATCATCGAGCTGGATACACATGCATATTATGGGGAAATGATTGAATCCCTTAGTCGGAAAAGTGAAAAATTGAGAATAATCTCTAGGTCCTTGAGTGAAAACCACACTATGGCACTCTCCAACCCAAAAAAATTAAAAAGAAAGGATGCATCCAATGGTGAAAACATCTCTAAGGCACTTGAGGATGGGGGATTCAATCTTCCTTTTAGAGCTTTTGATCAGGAAAAATCAGTGGTCCTAGTCAAAAAATGCAATCCAGTCAACCTAGGAAAAGAGCAGACCCCACACATCAATTTTTATGCGAAGTCATTACTATCAAAGGAACAAGAGCTCCTAGCAGCCTTCTTGAGAGAAAGACAAGTTAATTTTGCATGGATCTATGCAAACATGCCTGGACTCGATCCAGAAATTGTGGTACATCACCTAGTAGTATATCCTAAAGAAAAGCCTATTCGACAAAAGCTCAGAAAAATTCACCCTCAGATCGCCCTACTAGTCAAAATGGAATTAAAGAAGCTACTTGACACAGGATTCATACGACCAATTGACTATCCAAAATGGGTCTCTAATCTGGTACCTATCTCAAAGCCAGATGGGAGCATCTGAATCTACACATATTTCAGGGACTTAAACAAAGCATGTCCAAAAGACGATTTCCCGTTGCCCAACATTGACATGATTGTGGACATGACAACGGGACATGAAATGCTTTCCTTGATGGATGGTTTCTCGGGATACAACTAGATAATGATTGCTAAAGAAGACCAACACAAAACGTCCTTCACTTGTCCATGGGGGATTTACTGCTAGAATATGATGCAATTCGGCTTGAAGAATGCAGGAGTAACATACCAAAGAGCCATGACGTTAATCTTCCATGACATGATCCATAAAACTTTCAAAGATTATGTTGATGACATACTAGCCAAATCCAGAAAGAGGAAGGATCACATAGCAACCTTAAGTACCATTTTTGACAGGCTGGAGAAGTACAAGGTCCGATTAAATCCAAAGAAGTGTGTCTTTGGCATACAATTAGGAAAGTTGCTAGGATACATAGTGTCAATGAGAGGTATTGAGGTAGACCCTGCCAAGGTAAAATCAATCCTTGAGATGGAGGCACCCAAAACATTGAAACAATTGAGAGATCTCCAAGGCAGGCTTCAGTCCATTTGAAGATTTATCGCATAGCTGGCAGATAAACAGAATCCATACTCTCACCTACTTCACAAGGGAGTAGCGTACAAGTGGGATACCAAGTGTGAAGAATCCTTCAATAAGATCAAGTAATATATGCTTACACCACCGGTCCTCATGCCACTGATCCCCAAAAAACCATTGACCCTATATGTGTCAGCAACATCAGTAGCCCTTGGAGCTTTCCTAGCTCAACATGATGAAAATGGGATAGAAAGGGCCATCTATTATATCAGTGAAACAATGGTTGGGCATGAGTTAAACTACTCATTCATTGAAAAAGCATGTCTAGCAGTAGTGTTTTCTTCACAAAAATTCAGGCATTACATGTTGGCACACAAAATAAAACTCATAGCCAAAATCAACCCTCTTAAGTACTTCCTGTCAAAAGCAATGCTCACTAGAAGAATGGCCAAATGGGTCATGATACTATCAGAGTATGGCATTGAATATGTGGAGTGGAAAGTAATCAAAGGCCAAGTCATAGTAGCTTAGCTTGCAAAAGCACCTATGTATTTAGAGAATCCTCTCATCTCAAAGTTTCTAGACTAGTCCATCTTCAATCTCAACATAGCCAACCACTAGAAACTTTACTTCGATGGCTCATAAATGCAACATGGATCAGGAGTTGGTGTCTTTTTCATCACCCCACAGGCAGATTGCATACCTAGATCATATAAATTGGCATTCCCCTGCACCAACAATATTGTAGAATACGAGGCCTTAACCATAGGTCTTAAAATAGAAGTGCAGTGGCACATCATGACCCTCAAAGTATATGGAGACTCACAGTTGATAATAAATCAAGTGAATGGTGAATACTAGACTAAGGATGATAAGCTCACTCCATACAAGAAACTGGTGGAGGCTCTCAAAGAATCCTTCATCAATATCACATTTGAGTAGATACCTAGAGCCAACAATAGAGTAGCAGATGCCATGGCAACAATTGGATCCTTACTAGAAATCCCTCGCAACATCTTAAAACATGAATTCTTGGTAGAGAAGCTTCTCATGCCCACATTTGAGGTACCAGAGTTAGAATTTATGTGTGAAATCATTGGTCTCGGTGATCCCTGGTACCATGATATCTATACCTACCTACGAATAGGTGTCCTACCTGCTCACTTACCCTCAAGCTTAAAAAGAACTTTTGTCAAAAAATCCTCTAGGTTTGTCATTCTAGGAAATACCTTATATCGTAGAAGCATAGAGGGAACCGTATTACGTTGCCTCAATACTGACAAATCCTTGACTGCTTTAACTAAGGTGCATGATGAGATTTGTGGTTCGCATTCGAGCAGAATGACCTTGGCCAAGAAACTATTGAGGATGAGGTATTATTGGCCCACTATGGAGAAAGAGGCACTCGACTATGTTAGAAGGTGTCTACAATGTCAGCAACATGGGGATCTCATCCATGCTCCAGCTCAAGAGCTTCATCCCATAATCACACCATGGCCCTTTTTGCAGTGGGGACTCTATCTCATTGGAAAAATCACTCCCACCTCATCTAATGGCCACAAGTTCATCATAATCGCCACTGAATACTTTACCAAATAGGTGGAAGCCATACCCATGACATATATAACCGGGAAGCAAATGTCAAAGTTCATCCTGAACTACTTAATATGCCGATACGGTGCTCCCCAAGCTATTATCTATTATAATGGAACACCATTCAAAAATTAAGAGGTTCGTGACCTTTGCGACAAATTAAAAATCCAACATCACTTTTCCACCCCATATTATCCCCAAGGCAATGGCCAAGCAAAAGCCACAAATAAAACCATTTTAAAGATCCTCAAGAAAATAGTCATTAACACAGGTCACGACTGGTATCTGTAGCTAAATCTCGCCCTCTAGGCCTACCAAACCAACATCCACACAGCCATCAGTGCCACTCCCTTCTCCCTGGTCTATAGATCAAAGGCAGTATTACCCATTGAGATTGAGCTCCTATCACTAAGAATATCACTACAAAACCTCATCACGGATGAAGAATACTGAGTATCAAGACTAAATGAGCTAGAGTTACTGGATGAGTTGCGCATAGATGCTTTAAATCATTTGCAAGTCTATCATAATAGACTCAAGCAGAGTTACAAAAAGAAAATCAGAAGCAGAACATTCCAAGTCAGAGAATTGGTGCTAAAGGAGAATCAGAAGAACGTCCCAAATCCAAACAACAAAGGAAATTTTGAACCCAACTGGGACCATTTGTTATCACAACGAGCTATAAGTCAGGGGCATATTAATTATCAACACCCGAAGGGGAACCTCTGTAGGAGCCCATGAACAACTATCATCTCAAAAAGTTTTATGCCTAATCTTTCAGGGTATAGAACCAAAAAAATCCAAAAAATTAGAAAACGTCCTAAAAAATGGTTACCTTGGCGAAAACTTGGCAAACAGGTGTCTCGGTGACAACAAAAAAATCTAAAAAAATAGAAAAAGGATCAAAAACAATAAAGAGAAAAATCGTTTGTTAGTGAAAACCACTTCGGTGGCACTTTGGACAAGTACCTTGGTGAAAACCTAGCAAACAAGCACCTTGTGTAAATAAGCACTTTCCATTCCCCAGGATCTTTACGGCTTGTTCTACATCATCCATCGCATTCATATCTCCATCCATCATCCATCTGCATCCATATCATAGCTTGGACCTGTGTTCATATCATGATCCCTCCTAGTACTACTCAGCCCATCATCAAAGTCAATTTGTCCTGCCTTTATCGAAGTAGTCTATTGCATCACGCTGGGAGCATGTTCTCATCAGATCGGATTCGTGTATAATCTTGAAGTCCTTAAATCAGAAAAATTCAAAAACATCAAAAAAATTAGAAAATCCAAAAACATTCATAAAAACCAAAAAATCCAAAACATTCGAATCATATCAAAATCCAAAAATAGGTCAAAAAGTCAATCCAAAAAGTCAAAACAGAGTTGTCTTGTCGAACTACGGGTCTCTGAGCCTTGAACATAGGCAAGGTTGATCTATGATCATCCCTCGACACACTTAGGTTAGTCCTTTAGGAGTTTGTCATAATAAACTGACATTTCATCATGTATATCTTCATATGTAAATCGGTCAAGTCATCAGTCAAACTATGAACATTGGAAAATTTAAAAACCAAAACATTTGTAAAATATTGAAAATACCAAAAACGGCCTCAAAATTTTTCAAAACTCAAAAAAAATCCAAATATTTGAAAAAATCCATCTGTCTCATCTCGCTTTCACCCGCAATAAACATCACTCATAATAAGCGATCGTCATCCTCAACCTTTGGTAAAACAATCGGAAACAAATCTAGCAGGTGAAAAGTGAAAACTCAAAATGTCAACGTCTCAAGTTTAGGGTAGTTCGTAAACAAGTTAGTCAACTCTTTGTGTCGATAGCCTATCATCCAATCAATCTCACATCAATCATCTGATAATATCATGTCCTAGGATGTATCGTTCCTACAATGGGCATTATTTATCAGAAAGAACACTTTGGATAAACGAAATGACGTGACACCATCCACTAACATGTCCTAGGATGTATCCTTCCTACAATGGGCATTATCTTCTAGAAATAGTTTCGGTTCTTATCCTTAAAAACACATTTCCTTTTGGTTAGCGGTATTGAAGAACATTAGCTTGTTTGTTTACTTTAACTTTGTCTTTTGACTTATCTTATTTGCACTCATTCCAATGACCTCTCGATGATGTCCCAAACAAAAGGATTTAGAGAGATAGGAATGGGGCAACAATCATTATCTTTTTATCTATTGTGCTTGTTGGACATTCTTGTAATATAACTTGGCGAATACTTGCTTTATTAGGTATGTATGGAGGGTGTTTTGGATATCTTGTTGACCACATAGGAAGGCTTTCCTTTTTATGTTTTGGTTTGAGATGTGTGTGTGATACCTTGGAATTCCTACCACTCTAAATGTGCGAATCTAACTAAGAAACGTGAAAGACAAAACACCAAGGACACCTCAAGATTAGCCAAAAGAGAGTTACAACGAAAAGGAATGCAAATAAAGCAAAACACTAACACTTTTACCTCCCTTGTTGTTGAAACTTCTTTGATTGGCCCTTGCTTAGATTGGTTGTGTGCTCCTTAGATGATTGTTTGAATGTCTATAATGCAAGCTTCAATATGAAAAATGATGGACAAAGATGGTTGAATGATTGAAAAAGGCTTGGACAGCATGTAGTTATGAGAGTGCAAAGTGTTGAGAATGCAAAATGACAGCATAAGGGTGCAAGATAGCTAAGTGTTGTTGAAATGCCCTTGAGGAGGGGGTATTTATAGAGGAATTTGAATTCTCTAGAGAATTCAAGGGTCAAGATTGATCCAACAAGGTCAAGATGAAGGGCTATGGTGGGTTGAGAACCCACAAGCCCTCACATCTTGACATGTGGAGGGTGAAGTGGATAAGAGGATATGAGGTGGAGATGAGTTGTCAAAAAGGTACATGAGGTGGAAAAGGACATGCACCTTGGGGGATGGGAAGAATCTTGGGTGAATAAAAGTGAATTTTAAATTCACAATGATTGGAAGAATCTAGAGGGTAAAAGGTGGGCTCCAAAAAGGTGGGACTTGGTCACATGTGAAGATTGTGACAAGTCCAAGGTTGGTCACATGTGGTGATTGTGACAAGTCCAAGGTTCTAGAAGCCTTGGAAGAATGGAATGTGAATTAAAAATTCACATATAAAGGAGGGGAATCTAGGACAAATAAAAAGGAATTAAAAATTCCTTGGAGAATGATTAATTTATAATTAGAGGATAATTAGGGGCTAATTAGGATTAAAAGCCAACTTGCAAAAGTTGGAGGATGTGACACATCCTAATCAAGGATTAGGCATGTGCACATCCTTAATGAAAGATTAGGAGATGGATTAGGATTAGATGAAAATGACATGTGAGGAATTAAATAAATGTAATAATATTTATTAATTTATTTTATGAAGGGATTAAGAGGGTAAGGTATTTAATTATTAATTAAATACCTTGAGGGATAAGAATTAAAGATATTAATTAAATAATAGTAATATTATTTGTTAACTTAAGGCTAAGAGGATGTTTAGACGAAAGTGATAAATTTGGATAAATTAAGTGTCCAAATTTGGATGTCTACATTTTGCCCCTCTTTGAGATGGTGTTAGAAGTAGCATCATTTCAAAGAATATTAAAACATAGAACCTAGAAGATGGTTAGATTGGAAAAGATGCCCGGTCATCAAAGGAGTGACTAGGAAGGAAAAAGAAAGTGATGAAAATTAGGGATGAAGGATGCCCCCTCGAGAGGACATGCGGGTTGAAGAGAACACGTGTGTGCTCTCGAAATAGATGATGTGATGCAAGGGGAGATGAGGAAGATGATGCACGGTGATGGGGAAGAGAGTAAGTGATATGGAAATGGATGAAGCACAAATGGATTTGAGGACACAAAGTGATGCTGCCCCAGTCAAGGTACAAGCCAAAATGGGTTGATGATGGATGGAGTGTTGTTAATGAGGGAATGAAGGATCCTGAAACAACACGAGGATAGGGAAGGAGACATCCCATTGAGTGGTATTGATGAGGGAAGGATACATCTCAAAACACCACTAAAGGGTAGGGAGGAATACCTCCTGATGACGATGAAAGTGTTGTTGATGAGGGAAAGATACATCCCAAAATAACACCAAAGGGATATGGATGATGATGATGATGGGGGGTCAAGGCTAGTAACGAGACTGGGGACAAGACCAAGGATATGATTAGATGATTCGGGCTAAGTGGAATGGATGGAGATTAGATAGAGATAAGGATGAAGGATGAATGATGAATGGATGGGGGGATACATGCAAGATGATAGAATGGAGAATGAGATGCAATTCTAAATGCAATTTATCATCTTTGGAGCACTGGTTTTTGCTATAGCATCAAACACAAGACACCAGGGTATGAAGAACCAAGGTGAATTAGTGTCTAATGCATAAAACAAACACAACAGACAACAAGGCTATCCCAACACCCCAAAGTCACAAAGACCTTGGTCGGACCCGGTATGGAGATAACCACAAACACAAAAGGATGCCCCAGCATAACACAAGACCTCAGGGATCTTGGTGGGTACTACGTGGGACAACCAAGAAGACAAAAATAGACATAAAAAGATCAAGATATGCCCCTATGTTGACAAATCAAAACACACCATAATATGATGGATTATGGCGGCCTTGACAAGTGATGATAGGGAGCTCCAAGGATAAACAAAAGCCAAAACATCAAAAGATCGCAATCACTTTCAAATGACCTTTGCCATAGGATCAAGGGGATAGATGGGTTTGATGAGGTCTGTTAGGAAGGATACATCCTGTTGAGACCAAAGATGATGGATATTAAAAGATCGTTATGACACGGAATGTTCAAAATCGATTGGATCTCATGATACAAGTGGATCTCGTTTGTGAAGAACTGGCTAGATAAGGGCATAGCTTGATGACACGACACAAGGGAGACAAGACATGGGACTGACAAAACCTAAAGACCTAGGGGCTCGGGGGCCGATCAAAGATTAGCCTTGCCTACGTGAAAGCGCAGAGCCCTCGTAGTTCAGAGAAAGGTGGACAACTGACCAAGATGGAGACCTTGATGGATGGTAAAGATAGGATGGACAAAAGGAAAAAGACCGATGATAGATGATAGAAGAGAAAAGTGAAGATCGATGATGGAACCCCGGGGGCGGATCAAATGATCACCCTTGCCTACGTGAAAGTGTAGGGGCAACGTAGTTCGACTAAAGACCGACAACAAATGATGGATGAAAGAGGATGAGATGACCCGAGATAAGGGGATAAAATGATTGGACCGACACGATGGGACAAGATATATGAATGATGAAGTGATAAGATAGATGATGTTGGACAATAGTGATTATATAAAGCTCAGGGATGGGATAGTTATCCAAATTATCAAAGATGAAGTGGGCAAATGACATGCCATATAGATGAATGGTGAAATGATGAATGATGAGATAGAAAAAAAGTGCAAAGGAAGCAAAAGTGATGATGATAAGATGGATGACATTGGATTGCATGGGGTAAAGCCTATAGCTAGATACCAATGACAAGGGATTAGGAGATGGGATGAGGGAGAGGATGGGGGGAGGAAAAAGGATTGTTTGGGGGGATTGGATAGAGGGATAAGGATTTGGGATGAGGAAAAGGTGACCAAATGGATAGATGACTGATGCTTGGAACAGGTGGAAGAGTACTCAGAATGAGTAAATGATTGATCAAGATTATGGAATGAGAGTTTGAAATGATAAAAGGAGGTTTGATGAATGTTTGAGATGATAGGAGGTTCGATGAAGTGTTGAGATAATAGATGAAAGTTCGAAGCAGATGAATGGTTACATGGAATGAGTGAATAGATGGATGAATGGGACAAAATTGAAGAAGATGGAGGGAAGGATCTTAAGACTTTGTTGCAGATGGATGAAAGCCCAGATTAGGGGTTTGGCTAAGCTCAGATTGGGATAAGATTAAAGCTCAGATGAGGATTGGATCGAAGACTAGAATGATTGAAGGATATGATTGAATTGATTCTACACCGAGTTCCAGGGCTTTAAGGGACGTAAGGTGTTGACAAGCAGATTTTTCCAAATTTGGCAATTTTCAAAAATTGTCAAATTTTGCCATTTTAGGAAACCTCATGGATGTATGTTTGAGAGTCCCAATTTTGTCCAAAAAATACCCATTGGTGAGATAGGATGAATTGCCAACAAAAATCCCAGATTCAAGATATGCATTTTGAGCTATGAGTGGAAACAATTTTTCAGAAAACACTAAATTGGGATTTTGGGGGTCAAGATAAAACTTTGAGGCCCCAAAAATGGGTCAAAACGGAGTCCAACTAGTTTTTACTAGTTGGGAATCCACTCGTTAGCTCATAACGCAACCACCTGTCAAATTTTAGCTCAAACGGACACCCGAGTCAAAAGTTATGGCCTCCGGAAGTGTCGGGGGAAAAATCAAAAATTGATTTTGAAAAATCGAAGACATGGGTTTTGTTCGTTAGGAAAAATGACGAACTGGGTCGGAATCAATTTGGAAAAAAAAGTCCAAATTTAACGGGAAATTGGAGGGAAAAATCTGGGGCGGGAAAAATTTAAATGGGTATG
>VDFB02078478.1:0-40566 GCA_007258455.2 Sequoia sempervirens
CCAAAATGAATACCAACAACTTCAACGTAAAAGTTCAAACTTGCAAGCACAATGGATATCAAGGGCACAATGATCTAACATGAGTTTGAGCTTTGATGACTACACCAACAATACTACAAGTTAACCATCGCAATATACCATGAATAACAACAATCAATAAATTTTAATTTGAAATTAAAGATGCAATTAAATTAAAAAGCTACAAATTATGCACAATTATTTATTTAAAATAATTCATTAACAATTTTAAATAATTAAATTAAAAAGCTACCTCTTACTGTGTGTTTTGAGACACTCGGTTCTTCACTCCTATTTGTAGCACGGAATGCTTAGATTGTCCAAATAAAAGATGACTTAATTAGTAGTTTGTAGAATGCATATTTAGGGATAAGATTGCACATACACGCTGAATACTCTGTGCACCGAAAAGAATGGGATATTCAATCATTTCTATATTCCTGCGTAAAAATGTAAAAATGTTTGTATATTGATGAAAGAGTTTACAGATGAAACAGCATTCCAACTGAACAGTAGAACTAGCAATCGTACACTAGACAATGGATATAAACATCAATCATCAAAATTACTTTATAAAAACATGTGGACAAGGTTGATTCAATGATAATCTTTTCATATAAAATTGCAAGTTGTTTCTCTAAAATACTTTTCACTCTCTATCATGCTCACCTTTTAATGGGCATAAATGACCCTTCAAATGGGATAAACTAAAATATATATGGCTTCCTTAAAAAACAAAATACAGAGCATGATGATGGCATAGAGAGAGCTCTCTATCCCATATCTTTTACGTCAATCAATAGTTTGATAGTGCAATTTTGGGCTTATTGCTTGTGGACGGAAAATAATGACTATGTCCGTTTGAAAAGAGAGCATGATAGATGCCTCTGTGAAAAACAACTCAACACATGTTTCATTTTTTACATCAGATTCTGATTGATGTAGGAGATAAACTTCAGAATTTATGGCATTGATTGTAAAAATATTATATTTTTAATAATTTAAGGAAAGTCTAATAATGAATGCATGACAATGAATGAAAATACTAAATGTATTCATTCAATAAATTTAATAGATTTTGATTGATATATTAGATTGACAAAGTTTCTTCATATAATAATGACAATATAGAATCATCTTTAATTGATAATGAATGGTATTAATTAAGAAGATAGTTTAGAAATATATTTGTTGTTTATTAAATAAATTAAAAAGATTTATGATTTAACAATATATTATGGTATCATTTTGAAGTATTTTATGGAAAAAATATGGAATGAAGAAAATGAAAATTATTGTTATTTTATGAGCTTCAAGTAAGATTTTGAATTTTAGGGATAAATTACGAAGTACTGTGATTGATCTTTATATATGAAAGCAATGTAAGAAATAATCCATAGACTATTTTATGAGAGGGTTCACGTAAAAAACAAAATTTAAGTAGACTTTTCAACTAGTTTTGTACGTGAAGTTGAAGTAAAGCAAAAACACATGCTATCATCTATTGTGTTTAGCTTCTATCAACAAACTAGAAGAATGGTTAAATATATGAGGAGATGCTATTCTTTGATAGAATATATTGTGAAGCTGCTTTTGTACATTGGTGATCTCTTTTTGACTGCAAGATTCACTCAAGAGTTACATGGGTACTTAAATGTCTTAGAGAGCTTTGTCAAGAGGTGGTATGTAAGTTAACACTAGCAAGACCAATATCATAATCTTTTTCATTTAGAAGAAAACAACTCAATGTAACTTGAAGGGGTAACCTTGAAGAAGTAACATGGCACAAATATCTTTGGATGAACTTGAATAAATTTAGTTGAGACTCTTGCAACAAAAAAAAGAACTTTGAGAAGTTAAAGAACATTAAAAAATACAAATAGAAAGATCGAATTATACAATTGAAATTCTATATAAATTATTAATAGTTCCAATAATGTTTTATGATTGTGAAAATTATAGAATAATAGGATTTCACAAATTATATATATGTGGAAAAAATTGAATAAAAGCTTTGTTCCTGATGTCGTTCTTCTCATAGAAACATAGAATCTTCCGTATTTAAGCAATTGCCACTCTCCATTTTCTTAATATATTTGGAAAATATCTTCCGTGTGAAATGAATTGTCTTTCACATCAATGAACAGTTTAATATTGCCATTTGCTAATTCAATATATTTAATAGAACTGCTCCGGGCGAATCATGGATTCACGCCCCCGTTTCTCCGCACCATTGCAGCCTACCGATTGCAATCCTATATGAATGGGACATTTTGATCCAGCCGGATATTTACCTTCTCATGACGTGTGCAAAGATAAGGTTCGCCCTATTAAGATTAATAAGTAATTAATTAAGGTTCTAAGACACTCTTAAAGTGGAAACTAATCACCGCCCTGCACTATAAATTTGAGTGAAGAGCAGGGTGATTCAAAACGCACAAGAAGTAGTTCTCGATTACATTTGAGTTAGTTTGCGATGGCTTCTAGTAGGTCTGCATTTTTTCTGTTTTTGTTGACTGGAATTCCATTACTGTCCCATGCTGAAATTCCAGAGGAGGTGGCTGAAAAGATCAAGCTTATCAATGCCAAGGGCGAGCATTACGGTCTCGTTGTTTCCGGCGAGGCAGAACTCAAAGTTGTTCTGGCTCAGGGATGGTTCCGTCCTGACCAGGACTTGCCTGCTTTAGATATCTCTGGTTGTCACAAACCCCTTTCTTTCCTCTTTCTCATTTTTTATTAAAATCAGTAGATGTATATTAATCAGTGTCGGTTAATCTGCTATAGCTCGAAGGTTCCGTGTGGGAGAAGTTCAAGGGTGCAGAACTATTCTGGCCATGAGCGGAAGTGGATCGGTATAAAGCTAATCTATGTGTTTTCTTTACTCAGATGCTATTCAGGTCAGTTTAGTAAGACTGAAGCTGTGAGTGATAATGGCACAGGTTAATGCAGCTCAGACGACACAGTTGCTGCTCACTCACTTTCGTGTGAAGGCAGTAATTCACTATGGAAGAGCGGCCAGTGCAAGACCCAACGACCTGAGCATTGGCGACATTGCTATTCCCCGTCAATTCGCACACACTGGCGTCTGGTATTGGGAGGTATACCCCCAAACATTCTTCCTTATTTTCTTCTCTTGCTGTCTGTTCTCCCTAATAAATGATAACTAATAGCTATTGGATTTGGAACGATTTCAGAAATTTGGCGGTGATGAGGGAAGTTTCACTCGCGAGATTGCGAACCTCATGTTTTCGAAATATAATGTTGGAGAAAAGAGTGTTAACAATAGACTGCAGAGCGTATATTTCCAGCCAGAAACTGTTTATTCAGTGAAAGAAAAGCCTGAGGTGGGAAACGCCAAATTTTGGTTTCGTGTGGATGACAAATTGTTTGCTGCCGCACAGGAGATTGAGGTATCGCTACGTTAGTCTCCGCAAATCAAATTCCAACCGTTGTTTGAAGTAATTTGTCTTAAATTTTGTGTTAGTGAACAGAGTTTGCTAAATTGAATGGACTTGCAGGATACAAATTTGGACAGGTGCGTGGGGAAATCGCTTATATGCTTGGACCAACAGCCAAAGATTAAGAGGGTTGAGATGTTAGATTTAATGAAGATAAACAAAAAAAAAAAAACAAATACATAGAAAACAATAACTTGCTCAACACATCAATTCAGATAAACACAATAATTTGCACAATGTACTGCTACACACAAAATATATTTTATTACTTCATCAGATTTGATTACATTTCAAAATCAATTACATCATGTCTCTTTTATAGAGGATTTCACAACTTACAGAAAAGATCTAAAACATGCAAATTATAGAAAAACTTAACTAAATTTTAGCTTATTTCTAATTACAATAGATATTGCTCATGCAAAACTGCAGTTTCTATTTCCACAACTAATGGGAGAAATTACTTTTTAACACTCCCCCTTAATTTCGACCACTTGCTTCAGCAATTTTATTCTTTAAATTTTTGTCTTCCAAATCTTCTGACTCACTCAATCTTCAATCTTCATAATACCTTCAAATTATCTTCAACTCTTACTCAATCTTCAATCTTCATGATACCTTCAAATTATCTTCAACTCTTCACCAACTGTTGTGGCAATCCTTCAAACTCTGTTTGAAAAACAACATTGCTTTTACTATGCCAATATTTAGGCTTATACATCCTTTTAAACATATCTGTAACTTTTCTCCAATTGGATCCATCAATCCATTCATAATCGATCTTCATACAATCTTTCATAGATTGTTATTCCATTCTCTGTTCCAACAAGTTTTTTTTGAGTGATTTTTCAACCCACAAATTTTGCAAGGATTAAGATCCCAACATTTCTCTTTTTTATGTCCTCCTCTGTGACAATGAGAACATTGCATAAACTCTATGCTTTTAGCTGATTTACATGAACCTGTAACACTTA
This sequence comes from Sequoia sempervirens, assembly GCA_007258455.2. Taxonomy (NCBI): domain Eukaryota; kingdom Viridiplantae; phylum Streptophyta; class Pinopsida; order Cupressales; family Cupressaceae; genus Sequoia; species Sequoia sempervirens. The sequence continues at coordinate 4,451 of VDFB02078478.1, forward strand.
CATTATCATTTTTATCTTTCTCACCATATCCTAGACCTTCATTTCTTGGCCTCACAATTGGTTGTATGGGATCTCTTATCCCTTGCCCATATTTTTCCAAACCTTTACCTTTATAACCCATTTTTTGCATAATTTTAAAACCAACACCATTCTTATTACAATTAACATAATTTTCAGATCCAAACACATCATCATCTTTACATTCTTCATCTATACATTTTTCATCATAAACAGTATTAGTTATATCACACAAACCACTTGATTTATCAACTAAACAATACAAATCTTCTGTACCACAAGCAACATCACTTACCACTGGCTTTGTCCTTAAACATTTATTTTCTTCTTTCAACTTACATATTTCTTCCTTCTGCAAACAACTTTCTTCTTCTAACAATTTCAATTTTTCTTCAAAAACTTCTTTCATTTTCTTAACCTCATCAAACAATTTTATTTTTTCTTCTAATTCTTCATTATTTCTTTTAACATCACCCAATTCTTTTCCACGATTCTCAATTTCACATAAACACTCATATTTCTCGTTTATCAACTCCTTTATTTTTCTTGCTAATTCAAAATTATCTTTTTTAACTTTCATCAATTCTTCCTCTAAAACTTCATTTTTTTTTCATAACACGTTTACCAGCTTTTCCTATTGAAATAAATGATTAACTACACCTTACCTTTGCACTTGACTATGATTTTGCTACCAAGTTACCTTTCAACTAACTTTAAACAATTTCTTTTTCCTTCACTTAAACTATGATTTTCAATTTAAACAACTAAATCTCCTCCTTAACAACAACAAAATAAAACACTGCAACTTACTTTTTATCTTACCTTTTCAGTGACTTTAAAGGGTTCTCTCTTTGGCTCGTGGCTTCTATGCCTTTTTTTCAATAGCTATCAACTCTTCACATAATCTCTTTAACTCTTCCATACATTAAATAATGATCTTCCAACATTTCTTATGACAATGAACCTTCATTGAACAATTTTGACCTCTTGCAAACCTTTTTTTCTTTTGGACAACACTTTTCTCCTTCAAGCAGCTTCACATCAACAATTTCCTCTATAGCTGAGATTAACAACAAACAATCTCCTTTAAAAATTTTTGGTGCTCAGATATAATCTGCAATAAAATAAAACACAACCCTTTTTTTTATATATAATTAGCAACACATGCATATCTCATTTTTTTCACCTCTTACAATCCTTTTTGCATCATCTTTTGCTGCTACAAATTTTCAAACCCACATAATTTTTTCAAACCGGCTCTGATACCACATGTTAGATTTAATGAAGATAAACAAAAAAAAAAAAACATAGAAAACAATAACTTGCTCAACACATCAATTCAGATAAACACAATAATTCGCACAATGTGCTACTACACACAAAATATATTTTATTACTTCATCAGATTTGATTACATCTCAAAATCAATTACATTATGCCTATTTTATATAAGATTTCACAACTTACAGAAAAAATCTAGAACATGCAAACTGTAAAAAAACTTAACTAAATTTTAGCTTATTTCTAATTACAATAGATATTGCTCATGCAAAACTGCAGTTTCTATTTACACAACCAATGGAAGAAATTACTTTTTAACATGAGAAGGGCGGCAGTGCCAACTTCTATGTGAATAACGAGGCTTACAAAGACTTCCTCCGTAACAAGTTGAATATCGCCTCCATTGACACTGAGAGCGCAGCAATCGCAATGGTATGACTACCAAATCTTCTAGTATAATAATATATTTAGTACTTATATAGCTGATATTTGCACTGACTAATTGTAATTGGTGGCATGTGCAGGTGTGCGAGAGTGAGAGGAGAGCATTCCTAGCAATGAGATCGATAACGAATTATGCAGGAGGATCTTCTGCAGGAAACGATGCATCTGTGATACAGCAGTTATGGTATTTCCATGCTCGTGCGTCAATGGTTGCACTGTTCACGAAACTGGCAGCAGGGGATTCCAACCTTCAATCAGTTACTGGTGCTGAAATTTGGTAAATGGAATTCAAAGTTGTATATCTGCGTATGTGCGTGCTTTAAGCTACTGCTTCAGCTACAGAATCAGTCTTACTACTACCTATGTATTTTGTTAGTCACAGAAGCAGCACTGTCTAAATAAATCACAGTTTTATGTATTAAACTTGGTGCAATGGTAACCCTCTAAGATGCGTTCTCTTTTGAATTCTCAAATAAAACAGGAGAAAACTAAATTAAATGTAAACAGTATTATTATTAAGATTAAGAGGGCAATAACACACTACTTTCTCATCTCAGTTCACTCGACAATGTCCACTAGGGTTTTGAAACTGAAAAAGGATATGCCTTTGAATAAATTTTCTATATTCTGTTACATCATCGCATATGCACAGAATGTGTGCACTCTATTCCAGGAAACTTGCGTTGATGTGGACCATCCGTACACAGGATTGGTGGACAATGACAAAATAGATTAAAAATATCGTACAATATCAGTGTGAATCAAAATCTGATTTACTTTCCAAACAGGCCGCTATCGTGCTCTCTTTCTAAATATACACTGATAGTGATGGATGGCCCTCCACAAGTGATGAAAGCCCAAAAATTAATGTCACATAAATTTGGCATGGTGTTTTTTATTTATATAGGAAATGTTCTCGAATGTATGTATGCAATTTATTAAATGGATTGTCACTAGGACGAGAATTAAGGTTTATTTTTTCAAAAAATAATTAAAATAAAATAAATATTATAATTGAATATAAAAATAATTGTGTTTAATATTATGAATTGTGAAAATCTGACATCTTTAAATAATATTATATCTATTGAAAAGGAGTGACATGATATTTTATATTTATATTATAAAAAAGTTATCAACAAGGAGATGTACTCTTTACTACATAAGAACTATAATAATAGTAGAATGTCACAATTGATTTCATGTTAACTGATAGCAAATGTATTAATATTCCTTGCCTCATTTACTTCTAAGCTCCTCTCCAAAAGTTATTTAGTAATATTTATCATCCAAACACAAAACAATGTGATTGTACATTTTATTAGAGTAGGCTTTTGGATTCAACTGTGTATGTTCCTTTGTCGATGTTTCAAATCATTTTCATCTTCTTGATGATGGATCACTGAGTGTGATATGAAACATTGATAAAAAAACATACATAGTTGAATCCAAAAGTTTTCTCTAATCAACTTCATGGACTATGGAAAACTCACACCAACTATTGTGATTGTATTTGTTAGAATAATATGTAGCTATTAGGATATAGATGTGAACAAGTACCACAAGAACAACATAAGTTTAAGGACCTTGTGTCATACAAAGTGAATCCATTCTTTTGCAACTAGTTCATATTTAGCATACATATACATAGCAGAAGGTTCATACCTTGAGTACAAAACCTTCATTTTTTGACTTTATGTTTCAATTACACCATTCCTCTATGCTTCATTAATAATAAATCTTTCAATACTAGTTGCTAATTATTCTATATTGTGTACTTGGTATGTTATTTTCTTCGTTGTTAGACATAGATGTTCATCTTTGTAGATTGAATCATCAACCTAAACAATACAAATATTATTTTATGATTAAGAAAAAGTTGTCCTACAAATTTCTTTAGCAAAAAATTGAGCATTAAAATATTGCTCAAGGTAATAAGAATGATACTTTGTAGAGTTAAGAATCAAGAATATAAAAAAGTTATTAAATGACATCAAACTTAAAATACATGGACTCTATATTGAAATTTTCATATGATACAAGCTTCAACATATTGCCCCAATAATTAGTCTTAAAGAATTTCAAGCCCAACACTAGGATTCTACTCTGGCTATAGTTTGTCCCACCCAAAAATTATTAGAACATTACCCATGAAACTAAATCTTAACTTGCATGGAATTTTGATGGAATTGATACCACTAGACCAACCCAAGGATGCACATCATAAGAAGCTTTGTGATACCTAAAGTGATCAACAATCAAACTAAAGGATAACAATGTATAATTTAATAGAATAGTAGTTCTTAAAATAAAATATTAAACATGTAATAAAAATAATTGAAAAAAATACAAATGAAAAGTAGATTTGAGTTTGATTCAAGATCTAACAATAGAAACGAAAAAAAAAAAAAAAACTAAAGTTGTATATGATTACAGCGTAAAGAAACAACAAACCTAGACCTATTTAAAGAAACTTAAATCATATAGCTTAAACATAAGCATAAATTGTTGCGATCCAAGATTTTAAAACATAGATGCCCCTCCCTTGTTTATAAAATTTGATACAATAAAACAATAGTTAAAATACAAAATCTCTAAAGAAAGTCACAAAAAGTACAAATTAACAAAAGACCTAGGAAAAAATTACAAAACAACAAAAATGAGAAACTATACAATAAGTACTTGGCACGGCTTAACCAGCACACTCTAAGCGTTGACTGCTTAGAGTGGCTGCTGTGGGGTCCACCCAACTTTTCTTTTCCGTTTTGTTTGCCGTTGTGCTTTTCGTTCTTCTCTGACTCCCTACGGTGACAGTCACTATCACGGTTAAGTTTGAATTTCAATTATGAATTTGCATCTCCCGCTCGCAACAAGGTTCTTGTACTTCTGCCCGCGCATTTTCGTGTCCTACCTACAAACCAAGGCAAGGAGAGAATATGGAACGAAAAACGTAGCTGTCTGGAGTGACTGGATACACAAACTGCGTCCTCCGTGGTGTATGTTTCAGCAGTACCTAGCGGTGATGTTAGAGGATGATCTGATGGAGTTCGCCTGGGGTTTTGAGGTGAGCAAGCATCCCTTCCTGTGGGCTATTCACTTGGATCTGCATCGCATGACTTTCTACAGGAAGCAAAGGAGCAGAGTTTGTTTCGTAAGCTGGATGCTACAGAGGAAATTGTTGGCTCACCATGATCTGGGAGGGTTTTTAACCCAGGGTGGGTGGAACTCGACGCTGGAAAGCATAGCGGAGGGCATTGGTATGATATGCTACCCCTTTCATGCCGATGAGGTCACCAATTGGAGATTTGTAACTGCCACTTGGAAGATCTGATTGGAGATGACAGAAAAGCCTATCTCTCGAGCAGATGTGGAAGCACCCGTGTGGAGGCTCATGATGCCCGATGGTCAAGCAAAGAAATAAGGAAACAAGCACACTGTTTCAAGGAGTGTGCAAGGAGTGCCTTCACGTCAGGGGGCTCATCTTATAACAATCTCCATAGGTTTCTCACTTCATTGGTTCAAACTTCATATGCTTCACCTTCTCACTAATATCATTTGTCCATCGCAACCAAATAAAATCATTCCCAGGGACCTACCTCCACTTTTATCTCACGTAAAGTAAAACGGCCTGTCTGCTGTGCTCGAAGTACTCTTTCGAGCTATTAAATTTGTGATCCTCCTTACCATCTCTGGTTTTCTTTTCATCTTTAACTTGTCCTTCCATTTCAGTTTTGAGAACTAATTATTTCATTATTTTTTCGTTTGTATCTAAATGTCTTTATTTTCATATTTCACTCTTTTATTTTTTACTATTAAATTTTACAATTGATTTATGATTGAAATTGTTTTATATTTTAATATTAATTTTTATTATTTGTTAAAGAAAAATCTAATAAAAATTAATCAGTTTCCCTTTTATACTTAATTGTTTTTTCTTTATATTATTTTTTTCATTATTTTTAATAATAAAAATAAATTGTTTAATTTTTACATTCAATTTTTTTATATTAATTTTTATTATCAAATTCATTGTAAGTAAAATAATAATAAAATATTTCAATAACCTAATAAAGTAAACATTGAAATGATAAAAGAGAATCCAATAAAATATAATTTTAATAATACAAAAGAAAAAGTTTGAAAAAAATAAAAAAAATAAAACTTAGATAAAAAGTGAATTAAAAAATGAAAAAAGATTACTTATAAAATAAAACATACATATTCTTTTTTAATAATGCAATATAATGTAAAATGAAAAAAATATAATTATTAAAAAAGTTAATTCAAGATGATATTATCAAATTTATTGTAAGTAAAATAATAATAAAATACTTCAATGAACCTAATAATTTTAGAGTAAGTAAACATTGAAATGATAAAAAAATAATCCAATAAAATATAATTTTAATAATACAAAAGAAAAAGTTTGAAAAAATGAATAAAATGAAACTTAGATAAAAAGTGAATTAAAAGATGAAAAAAGATTAATTATAAAATAAAACATACATATTCTTTTTTATGCAATATAATGTAAAATGAAAAAAATATAATTATTAAAAAAATTAATTCAATATGATATTATCAAATTTATTGTAAGTAAAATAATAATAAAATACTTCAATGAACCTAATAATATTAGAGTAAGTAAACATTGAAATGATAAAAAAAAAATCAATAAAATACAATTTTAATAATACAAAAGAATTTTTTTTGAAAAAATAAATAAAATGAAACTAATAAATGAAAATTTAAATCATAATACAATGGATTCTTTTATAATTATAATTATAATTTTTTATTTCTTCTTTATTAATTTGTTTTTTTCTAGGTTTAATACTTTTTTTTATATAGTTAGGGCTATGTTTTCTTATATTATTTCAAGTTACTTTAAATTTATTGGGCTCATAAGTTGAATAATATAGCTCTCTTTTTATTTTTTTTGTAATTTATTTATTTTCTTTTTTGTATTTTATTAAAATATGATTACATTTATATTTATGTTTTACTTTGTAGCTAATCATGTTCACTTCTCTTATTCTTTCTTTATCTATTATTTAACTTCTCTATCTATTTGTTGACTGATTTGTACAATCTTATCATAAGTTTTATTTCTATAATAGATTAAATAGATTATGGTCCAAAATATTAATATAAAAATACTCACAATTTTACCAAAATTATTTTCTTATATTTTTCTCTTCTTTTTAATTTACTAAAGAAAAAATAATTTAAATATATAAATTTGAAAATATATGACATTCTTGATTTTTATAAAATATAATACTAAATAAAAAATATAAACTATATTTTAATCTCATAATTAATATGTACTTTAAAAACATGTATCTCTATCCCAAACTTAGATTAAAGGTGTGGACTTGCTAAGTCTATATCTCGAATTGTTTAGTCCTTTTGTAATTTATTTTTGATAGCTTTGTTGCATCTTTACTATGGACATGTTGTAAATAGTAAGACAAAGGGGTTCTCATAATAAAAATCTACGAGAGTATAAAGGAGAGGAGAGAGCATCTAAAGTTGATTCATAATGATCTATTGACCAAACTATTGAGAGAGAAAACTTTTTCAAATGGAACTATTGTAGATATAGTACTTTTAATGCTCTTTATTGGAATTGAGACCATAGATATAGCTATGGCATTTTCTATAAAGTAACTCATCACTTAGAATCCAAGAATATTGAAGGAGTTGAGGGTGAGTGCAATGATCTAATTTGAAATGTAATTGAAATCAGTTTTGTGATCTACAAAATGATTCATTTTTTTATTATATGCATGAATGAATCTATCAAGTTGAGCATTTGTATATCAGTTTCAAGTTGAATAGTGTGTCAAGCCATAGTGAGGTGTTTCTTTGGCTATCAAGGTGTTCTTAGGATGATTGTTATCTTAGTTTAAATTTTGATAGTGTTTCTTTGGTATAGCAAGGTGTTATATTGTGATCAAGGCACTTCCTTGTTGACATGTGCTAGGTCCCATTGAAGTGGTTGTAGGCCCCTAAACTATGTTGAATTTAGTACTTATTTTATTGTCCATTTTGTTGGGTTCTATCTACTCAAAAAACTTTGAATGAACATACACCTCAAAAACACCTCTATGAAGTTGAATACCTCATTGTAATGGTCAATAGGAGGAAAATTAAAGGCATGAAACTTGGATGGGCCTCCAAGAAAAGTACTCTACACTTTAATAATAAATTGGTAACACATGTTCATATATTATAAGAATTAATGAATTAATTTGGTTGCGATAACAATGAAAACATATTATATTTGTATTCATGAATCTAACTACAACTGTGTTTGATTGTTGTAACTAACTTTGTAATCTTTATTTACCCAATATGTCTATATGATAAAGGGTTAAGATAGGAATTGAATACTTTTATACTAGTTGCATAACTAGAAAATTCTAGTTAAGACTAAATTACATATGCCACATCTAATGCTTGTTTACAATCCTTAATCATAACTAAATTAAGAATCTTGAGTTCTTGTAATTGATTCATGTCAAAAATTTATAGTGGGTGATTCATTTCATGATGTCCAAAGACTTATGAGTCATGGATAATAATTTGATTTAGTTGATTTTTTTAAATTGAATGTTTTGATTAAATTAAAATCGGAAGGGCCAATACCCATTACAAATAGTGTTTGTATGCAATGAAGGTAAGAAAAATAGTGTTTTGGAAAGAATCTAGAATGATGAACTCTAAGAGATAGATTTGTTCTTAACAATTTATTTAGATGGATTCTTCCTTAGAATTTATTACATCCCATCCCACTTTTATGTTCCTTTTTAACTCATTCCAATGCTATCCAACTATAAAATTTGTTTATTTCCTTGGAAACATTTAGTCTCTTATTTCATGTTGAATGAGGATTATCTATTTTCCAATTGATTTTAGTACTTATTTTATTTTCCATTTTGTTGGGTTCTATCTACTCCCAACACCTTTTCTCTTTTTCCTCCATCTTAGAGGCCAGTAACTCATATATGAACCACTCTTATCCTTCTATCATATTCTCTTTACTTCCTCATGGTTGAAGTTAAACCTATTAAAGAACAATGATAAATAAGTATTGTCTATTGATACACTACAAAAGACTAACTTTTGAACTTCAGCTTTCTAACTACTCACATGAATAGAGTAATTCCATGTTCAATCCCAAATCAATATTGAAATTAAACCTAAAATTTTATCCTTAGTGACCCATTAGGCCCTTAGTTTAAACTATTCTTTGATGTTATATATGATATAGCTTAATGGACTTGGAAAAAATTAGACTATTTATTTAATTAGACTTCTTGTGTCTTTTCCCACATTATATAAATGAATGTAGTCTTACAAAATCAATAAATCCCTATGAAATTTCATCCAAAAACTCACTTGGAAAGACATACTTGTCTTCTTGGGTTTGATAACAACATTGAGCTCAAGTATTCATGCCTAGGTCTAAAAAAGTCCTTATTTTATCTTATCATAGGGTGGCATATGAGAGATTGGCCTTAAAAAAAGATTTAGTTTGGGTTTAACCATCAAATTTCATTAGAATCAATCTAGGAACACTTGGCCAACTCCAATTGGTACACTCTCACATTCATGAGATCCCAAGCATATTTGGTATACTTTAATTATACTTATGGATGTGAAAGCATCTTATATGACCTAGTTTAATCAAGTGTTTAGGTCTTAAAATTTAATGGCCTTACATTTTGGGCTCAACAGATGCAAGAGTTTTATAAATTATTCCATAATTTTAAGTCAATTCTAGAATCCTAAGGTTGTATTTTTAAAGTATTCCAAAGAGGACATCTATTTTCTTAGGGTTAAGTTTAGTATGAGCACATGAAATGCACCCAATTGTTAGGTTTCTTGATTTTGGGACTTATAAGATTTATCTCTAGAGTTACACATACCTAAGTCACCTAATAACTTTGACTAATTATATAATATATTATGTATAATATATAGCATTGCCTTATTATTATATTATATAATAGAATTTATATAATAATATATTATATAGTACAATAATATATAGTATAATATATTTATATAATATAATATATGATAAGATATAATGTAATATAATATTATAATATATATAATAGATAATATAACATAAGATATATAATATATAATATAAATATATAATATGATATATAAATATATATAATATAATACATATACATAAAGCTACTAGATACTTGAGCTTGAGATAGGTTTTTGAAACCTTTCAAAAGAAAATATTTGAGCTATTAACAATTATGTACATCCTTGGAAAGGTTATTGTAGCCTTATAAACTAACAAAGATGTATAGTGGGAAACATCAAATGAAAAAAATAGGAATATGGAATCAAATAGGAGGGTTCCACATGAGCCATACTAAGAATTTATATGTTTGGCCACAAACTCACAATCTTCCATCCTGAGGGTGTATAGCTTCTTTATCAATAAAATATAATATTCACCAAGGATTTAGCCTAATAAATTTCTCCAAGCTTCTTCTAAAGACTCATTGTGGCAGTATTTACATGCAAATTTAGTGCAAAAAATAATAACTTTCCTATACGAGATTGAAAATGACAATATGTAAGAATTGGCTATGAAGGTAGCCACCCAAGATCTAGAGGCCTAATAGAAAGCACAAAAGAGAGAGATAGAATATGACAAGAATAAACTGTATTCAATGTCAATAATATGAGATGATAGAATGGTCAAATGTACATAGGAGACCCCTTGGTTATATAGCCAAGGTGAAAACATAGAAGGGCATAAGATTATGACAAGTGTTGTAATCTTATGACATGAGACAACTAGGAAAAGTTATCACTCCACCTAAAGTGGAAAGGGATAATGTGATAATCTCCACAAAAGGTGGAGGGATATCACATGATGTGTCCACAAAAGGTGGAAGTGATGAGGTAATGACATGTCAAGTCCACCAAAAGTGGAAAATCTCCAACAACCTCCTATGTGGTCCCTAAGTAAACTTAACTAAGGTGTAATTATGACCTAGGACAAGGTACAAGACATTTAATTACACCAACACCCCCCTTAAGTGCAACTTAGGGAGAATGTACACAAATGCAAATAATGCAAGATGGGTCCCAGCTACTAGGCCATGTTAGGTACCCATGTACAAATGCAATGAAATCTCTCACAAGTGGAGTAAAGATAGAAAAACCCAATGGGAAAAAACTACCCCCCAAAAGAGAGATGAGATACAAAAGTCTATGAACATAGCATGAGAAGGAAAAAAACCCCATGTGAGGAAAAAGTCCCCCCCATACAAGAGAAGAAGAGAGACAAGGTAGCCCCCCCTCAATGTACAATGATCACCCATGGAAGATGCTCAAGAAGGAATGAAGAAGCTGCTCCAAAACTGTCGAACAACGTTCCTCCCCTTGGGAAGAAACAATACCAAAGGTGGATGAATGAAGTCTCCCCAATCCACAAGTGAAGAAGGAAGAACCCTCAAAATGTAAGAAGTCTCAAAAATCTACTCAAAGTTCCTTGTGTTGATGCTGAAGATGCCTTCCCCAAACCATGTGAAGCTGCAATGGTGTAGTCACTTCCTAGAACCTATGAGAAACCCTTTGTAACAACACTCTGATCCGCTAAAAAAGACAACTCAAGATCTAGCAAGGATGTAGGTAGAACATACTCCAAAGATGATGTCTCCTCAAGAGAGAAAGTGGCCTCCTCCAACTGTTGTAAAGATGCATCCACAATCACATCAACCTTGAAAGACTGATCATGTAGAGGAGGGTCAGAGTGTTCCCTCGCAACAACTGAAGAAGAATCACCTTCATCAAAGAGAAGATGTAAGTAATCAAATGTGTCTCCCAAATCTGCAATGTAGGATTCCACAAACAAACTACCAATGTCTATCAAGTAGTCATCCCATGAAGCTGCTGCTGGAAGAGAAGGTATACACTGTTGCATTGAATCACAAGGCACTGAAACTGTCAGAACACAAGTATCATCAGGTACATCAATCAATGTAGGAGATGGAGTATCAACAATAGGTTCAAGAACCTCAGGACTAGTGAGCACTCCAAGATTCAAGTAACCATACTCAATCTCCTCAAGTGTGTCCACACTAGGGTGAACTGAATCATCAATAGGAGCAAAATATGAGAAGGTGTAGAACCGAGAATGATTATCAACCTCCCCAATTGCAACAAGAGCCTTGCTATGCAAATCCTGAATAATGACAGAATCTGGTGTGAACTCTACACTCTTTCTTGAACCACTATGTGTAATCTAATAGATGGAAAGGATGTTCCTTGACAAAGTAGGCACACATAGAACATCATTGAATGCTCCACCTTCAATGTCAATAGACCCCTTCCCACAAACTGCCAAAGAAGTGTTGTTGGCCATCAAAATGGGTGGTGATGAACAAGAATCAAATGAAGAGTACATATCCTTGGACAAAGTCATATGATGTGAAGCTCCTAAATCAAGGATCCACCTATCTGAATTGGAATCTGCAAAAGCAAGAAATGCTTTCCCCTTATGTTTCTCATGTTGAGATGATGTAGAAGAAGGAGAAGAGCTTGATGTTGTTGCCATGAGAGTTGTTCCTTTTCCCTTAGAAGAAGTGGAAGGAGATGAGTCCTTCTCTTGATATGCAGCTGGAAAGTTGATATTATTCTTCTTAAGGATGTGTTTCAACTCATCAATTTTCTTAACATGACAAAGATGCTCCTCATGACCAAACTTTTTGCAATATGCACATGTTGGTTGCTCCCTCTTGCTTGAATAGTTGTACTTCTTTGAAGAAGATGAAGTTGAGCTTTGTTGTGGAGGAGTTGATTGTTGGTTCTCTCCTTGTGGCTTTGGTGAAGATTGCTTCTGCTTCTTATTGGAACCCTTTCCTTGAGTCCCTTGATTCCCTTGATTAGCCACCAAAGCCTTGGACTTTGAAGACTTGAGAATCCCCATGCTTACCAATTTTTCTTGCTCTAACATCAAAATTTCTGTAAAAGCATCAAATGATGGCATAGTGAAAGAACTACCAACTGTCAAGCGATGGGTTTGGAAGCTAGAAAAAAATGCTACATATTTTGATGGAAGTTTTCCCAACAAATTGTAGACCAACTGTGCATCCTTTTTATGAATGCCACAATCCTTAAGTTGTGCTCTTAGCTCATTTTCCTTAGTGACATAGTCTTGGATTGTATCAAAATTCTTGGGATCTAACATTGTGAGATCATTGTTAAGCTGATAACCTCTAATCTCATCAAATTGGCCATACAATTGACCAAACTTTTCCCAAGCCTCTTTAATTGTTTTACACTTTTCAATTTGAAAGATTAGATCTTTTGATACATATTTCCTTAATGTTCCAAGAGCCATAGTATTTTTAGTGAGCCAATCCATATGAGCAACAAGATTAGTTTGAGGATCAGATGGTGCAACAACAGTTCCATCAATATAATGAGTTAATCCTTTTTCCATTAACTTACTCCAAGCATCAATTTTCCAAGAAGCATAGTTATGTGGAGTTAACAAGGGAAACTTACGAGAACCCATAGCAGCAAAATGAAAGAGAACAAGATACAGAGAGATGAAAAATCACTCAAGACACCCCCCAAATTCACTCAATCAAAGAACCCCCACCAAAAAAGATGATTTGGCACTATAATTGGTGCGTGTACAATGGCCACTTGCAAGCCAAGCAAAGTGGGCTTCTGATTTTCAATGTTTTACAATAGCCTTAAGTAGGCTACAACATACTCAAATGATTGATACAAAAGATCAAACTGAGATCTTATCTTTACAAATGCCAAAATAGGCCAAAAATGACCAAGTGTTGAAAGTACAATTTCTGATCACAATTACTACAAATTGATAGCACCACTGTGAAGTTCAAAAAAAAATCATGCACTTTCAAAACAAAACAGCACCTGAAAAGGAGTTCGTATGAGCCTAAACGGAGCCCCAGAAGTTAAAAAAATGGTGACAATCAAGCAATACTTGAGAAAAATCCAATTTTCTAGAAAATACATGCACCAAAATCAGAAAATAATTGCACCACTGTGAAGTACATGAAAAATTAGCCCAAATCAAAAAAAAATTCACCAAAAAAGGCCTCAAAACTACCAAGATATGAGCCTCTAAAGATGAACGTCAAAATCAAAAAGCTCAATGGAGAGGGGGTCTAAAATTTACAAAAGGTGCTGACACAGTGCTAATGTCAGCAAATCATGATATTAAATTTGATGGCTATATGCTCGTCACCGGACTCACGATGTTAAATTTGATGGCCGTATGAATGTCACCGTCGCCATCACACTCAGTCGGAAATCTCTCGTCAGAATATTCTATTTCAATAGAATATGCTTAAAAATGCCGAAATATTCTTTACATTCGCTAGAATCTTCTAGTCGCTGCCAGTGAGGCCAGATTTAAAAAAATAGACACCGATTTTTGAATTTCCCAGCCGCCTGCAGGTGAGAGAGAGAGGCCCGCGAGGGTGTGGCCCACAGTAGTGGTGCCATGTGGCGTTCGCCGACGACATACGTACCCTAACTACAAGTACAGTCTGCAACTGCAAACTTATATATTTTTTTGATTTTAATTTTTTTTTAACAAAACTTTTACAATATTAAAAAATATCTGTGAATAAATAAATTTTTTGATTTTTTTTGAAAATTTTTTTGTAGAAAATGAAAATTTAATATTTTTTTGAAATAAAATCGTACCGCCTGCGCAGGTTGGTCGTACGGCCGGCCTGCTAAATTTTTTTTGCCTCGACAAACAACTTGCTCCGATTTGGACGAATTGGCAGTTGATCTTAGGGTTTTTGGCCCTTCTAAGCATGATAACGAGGTCCTTTTTGGCTGAAAATGCTCCGAAGTGGTAGCTAGGTCTTGGATCCAGTAACCACCTCCAGTCTTCAACCTTTTGTAGATTTGGCCTCCGATGTCCAACTGAGATGAAACAAAAGGAAAATCTGACTATCTCAGACACTCCGGACATAATGGTGAGCTTAGATCTAATGCAACAAGCTCCCAAAATGCACCTACAACACAAGGCCAAAAATGGAACCCTTCAAGAATCTCTCCAAAAGACTAACTAAAGGCACTCCAATAGCTCTGATACCATGTAATAATTGGCTATGAAAGTAGCCACCTAAGATCTAGAGGCCTAATAGAAAGCACAAAAGAGAGAGATAGAATATGACAAGAATAAACTGTATTCAATGTCAATAATATGAGATGATAGAATGGTACAAATGTACATAGGATACCCCTTGGTTATATAGCCAAGGTGAGAACATAGAAGGGTATAAAATTATGACAAGTGTCATAATCTTATGACATGAGACAACTAGGAATTTAAGTTATCACTCCACCTAAAGTGGAAAGGGATAATGTGATAATCTCCACAAAAGGTGGATCACCCACAAAAGGTGGAGGGATATCACATGCTGTGTCCACAAAAGGTGGAAGTGATGAGGTAATGACATGTCAAGTCCACCAAAAGTGGAAAATCTCCAACAACCTCCTATGTGGTCCCTAAGTAAACTTAACTAAGGTGTAATTATGACCTAGGACAAGGTACAAGACATTTAATTACACCAACACAATAAATACCCCATAATGCAATCTTGAAGTGGGTTGCTATAGTTTTTGTTGTGAAATAATTGCATGTGTATGATTGATGTTGTTAAGGCTCGATCTAATAATGAAAAATTGCTTGACTCACAACTTCTTTGTGCATTTAGACCTCATTTTTCCAATCATATATAATCAATCTAAGAAGTCTTTGTATGGGTCTAGATTTCTTTGATATTTCCTAAATGTTTTCTTTTGTCACCCACCATGTGCCTATCACATGGTAGAAGTTACAAAGGTCTAAAAAATTCTCTAGGTGTTGAGATTTTATGTTTAAATGTATATGAATTATATTGAATGTCACAATTTCCCTCTCCATCAACACCCTACTCATTAAATATTCTAAAAATCCATTCTATTTCAGGGGTGTACAGAGTTGTCTTATGTCATTCTATCCCATGGTCCTTATAGAATCTATCAAAATTTGTTTATTGCCATTATGAGTCCTCAAAATATTAATATTCCTAGCATTTTTATTTTCTAGAAGAGCCCTAAACTATTTTAAATGACCAAAGATTTTAGATTTAATTCTAACAAAATATACGGATGTCCTACTATAATCATGAATAAAAGAAACATAATATACATATTTAGAAGTTGAAGGAATGTGAATAGGACCTAATACATTAGAATGGATTAAATCTAACACCACAGAAGATTTATGAGACAGAATAAAACTATACATAATTTTTGTTTCCATATTTGTAATGCTCACAAAAATTAAATTCAAGATTATAATCAATTAACCCCTCAATAATATTTTATTTTTCAAGGTCCTTAAAACCTTCTATCCTATGTGACCAATCCTTTGGTGCCATAACATTATTTTCTCCATTGGTAGCTTAGTCTCAAAGATAGAAGCACCCTTAGTTACCCAAAAGGTGTGACCATTTGAAATAGAAACAACACATGGTCTCCTTTTTGTTGATTCCAATGGTGAAGGTGAAGATTCTACAAATCACTGCACTATAAGAATTGAAAACTATTACATTGAATTGTGTATGCATCTAGCTAAAACATAGTGTCAACCTAAATACCTTTAGAAATAATCATAGTTGCTCTAACCATCTACTACCCTCCACTCAAGAAAATAACCTGCACACCTGCATCATTTATTTTGCTTATAGAAAGTAAGTTTCATTCCAAACTAGGAATATGCTATACACCATTGATCCCCTTCACTCATCCATCAAGGAATGAAATCAAGAATCTACCATAGCCAATACTATTTAGATGAGAATAATCTCTGAGGTATACATTTCCACCATCATTTTATTCATATTTTATAAAATAGCCTTAATGTGAGGTCATATGGAAAGAGGCACAAAATTCTATCAACCACACATCTTCTAAAGCATGAGTATCCAAGGTAGAAACAAAACCATCACCTTCATCCTAAGAAGATCTGTCAAACTCATCATCAAACTCTCTTTTTCTTTTTCTTCTCCTCTCCCTTACAGTCTCTTCTTAGATTTCCAATTTTACTATAGTTCCAACATTTCTCCTTGAACTTACCATGATATTTAGATCTCCCATAGGGTTAGATCTAGACTTATCTGGATTATTTTCCATCTTGAATTTTACTTTGGGTCTTTCATGAACCACTAGGGCCTCCTCAGTTAACTAGTTTAATTTAAGTTTAAATATTACTAAAACTTTAGCGATACTTCTCTATATTTCATGAAATGTATGTGTACTAGTAATAATCTATGTTTTGATTCATTTAAATGGTTCATCTAAAGTAAAACTAGCTTCTCTCATAAATCCCACCTATTAGTATGTTTTCAAATGAGTGATATAAACAATTCAAAACCTAAAGTGTGTTGTTTAAGCTAAAATGTTTAGATTTGCTTACACAGTAAATTAAAATATAGACAAACAGTTTTTTCAAGTCATCTTTCTATTGTTGTTGTCTTTGGACTTCAAGATATTGTCATGCTCAGCTTGATAGATTCATTCTTTTATATAATAAAAAATAAAATGAATTATTTTTGTAGATCTTAGAATTGATTTCAACTACATTTAGAATTAGATCATTGCACTCACCCTTAACTCCTTCAATACTTTTGGATTCTTAGTGATGAATTTTATAGAAAATGCCATAGTCATGTCTATAGTCTCAAAACTAGTAAAGAACATTAAAATTGCTATATCTACAATAATTTTATTTGAAAAAGTTTTCTCTCTCAATAGTTTGGTCAAGAGATCATTATGAATCAACTTCAAATGCTCTCTCCTCTCCTTTACACTCTTGTAGATTTTTATTATGAGAACCCTTTTGTCTTGCAATTCAAAACCAATCAATAGTAAAAATGCAAAAAAGCTATCAAGAATAAATTACAAAAGGACTAAACAAAATTCCAAATATAGACTTAGCAAGTCTACACCTTTAATCTAAGTTTGGGATAGAGATACAAATTTTGAAAGTATGTATTAATTATGAGATTATTAAAGTATAGTTTATATTTTTTTATTTTAGTATTATATGTTATAAAAATCAAGAATATTTATATATTTTCAAATTCATATTATTTAAATTATTTTTTATTTAATAAATTAAAAAGAAGAAAAAAATATAACCTATTTTTGATAAAAATTGTGAGTATTTTTATATTAATATTTTGGACCATAATCTATTTAATATATCATAGAAAAAATAATTATGATAAGGTTGTACAATTCACTCAACAAATAGATAGAGAAGTTAAGTAATAGGTAAGGAGAAAAAAGAGCTCGGTAAGGAGAGAACAAGAGAAGTCAACATGCTTAGCTACAAAGTAAAATATAGATAAAAATGTAATCATATTTTAATAAAATATAAAAAAAGAAAATAAATCAATTACAAAAGAATTAAAAAGAGAACTATATTATCTAAGTTATGAACCTAATCAATTTAAAGTAACTTGAAATACTATAATAAAACATAGCCTAACTATATAAAAAAATATTAAACCTAGAAAAAAAAAATTAATAAAGAAGTAATAAAAATAAAAAATAAAATTCTAAAAGAATCCATTGTATTATGATTTAAATTTTCATAGGTCCTCATGCTGCTTCTTAGCTTATTTTGGCTAGTAGCCACTGCTCAACTTATTTAGGAATTATTTGTGGAGCTAGTGACCCCATCAATATTAGACTTTTTTGCTTATATTTAAGAAGTCATCTTATATTTGTTTTTATAGTATTAATAATGATTTGTGTATTTAGGAATTATTTGTGGAGTTGGTGATCCTCATCAATATTATATTTTTTTGCTTATATTTAAGAGGTCATCTTAAATTTGTTTTTATAGAATTAATAATGATTTGTTGGTTATTTATTTATTACATATAGTCTATAATTTTACTATAAGGTTGAGGGTTCAGATATAAGTATAATATGGTGTGGTTGTGAGATAAAAGGAAAATGGACAAGTTGGAGAAGAAATGCATCAATTATCTTAAAATTTTAATTAGTTATTTTATGTTGAGGATTCCAAGTGGGGTTAGAAGTAGTTTGGATAGGAGGATGTGTGGTGCTTATGAAGTTAAGGAGCTTTGCTAAGTCGAGCTATAGAAGTTGATAGAAGTAGATCATCTAATACTATTCATTGATCTAATACTATGATGGTTTCTAATATAAAGAAAAGAGAATGAGCATCCATTACTCACAAGATTGTTCCATTCAATGATATGTAATTGGATTAAGCTAATCCATCAAATGAGATCAAACTAAATAGGAATTAGAATAGGCACCAAAATTTTACCATTACACTATTATTTAAATAATTTTATTTAAGACTATTTAAAGTTTTATAAATAATTTTTATTTTATTTTTTCATAATTGAATGTACAATCTTTGAATATGAAATTGACTTTAAAATATAAAGAAAGTAGAAGAGAGATAAAATATGGTTCCAATTACTATAAATTTTAGTTTAAATGATATGAAATAAAATAATTTGAAAGGATAGTTAAACATGGAAACCAATTTTTTTACTCATTAAAAGATATTTTTTAATAACTAATATTAAAAACTAATATGAAAGAATGAATTGAAAATACAAATAAAGTTATGAATCTTTTGTTGTTAAAAATAATCAATAATAAAAATTAACATAAAAAAAATGAATGTAAAAACTAAACAATTTATTTTTATTATTAAGAATAATGAAAAAAATAATATAGAGAAAAAACAATTAAGTATAAAAGGGAAACTGATTAATTTTTATTAGATTTTTTTTTAACAAATAATAAAAATTAATATTAAAATATAAAACAATTTCAATCATAAATCAATTGTAAAATTTAATAATAAAAAATAAAAGAGTGAAATATCAAAATAAAGACATTTAGATACAAACGAAAAAATAATGAAATAATTAGTTCTCAAAACTGAAATGGAAGGACAAGTTAAAGATGAAAAGAAAACCAGAGATGGTAAGGAGGATCACAAATTTAATAGCTCAAAAGAGTACATCGAGCACAGTAGATAGGCCGTTTTACTTTACGTGAGATAAAAGTGGAGGTAGGTCCCTGGGAATGATTTTATTTGGTTGCGATTGACAAATGATATTAGTGAGAAGGCGAAGCATATGAAGTTTGAACCAATGAAGTGAGAAACCTATGGAGATTGTTATAAGATGAGCCCCCTGACGTGAAGGCACTCCTTCCACACTCCTTGAAACAGTGTGCTTGTTTCCTTATTTCTTTGCTTGACCATCGGGCATCATGAGCCTCCACACGGGTGCTTCCACATCTGCTCGAGAGATAGGCTTTTCTGTCATCTCCAATTAGATCTTCCAAGTGGCAGTTACAAATCTCCAATTGGTGACCTCATCGGCATGCAAGGGGTAGCATATCATACCAACGCCCTCCGCTATGCTTTCCAGTGTCGAGTTCCACCCACCCTGGGTTAAAAACCCTCCTAGATCATGGTGAGCCAACAGTTTCCTCTGTAGCATCCAGCTTACGAAACAAACTCTACTCCTTTGCTTCCTGTAGAAAGTCATGCGATGCAGATCCAAGTGAATAGCCCACAGGAAGGGATGCTTGCTCACCTCAAAACCCCAGGCGAACTCCATCAGATCATCGTCTAACATCACCACTAGGTACTGCTGAAACATACACCACGGAGGACGCAGTTTGTGTATCCAGTCACTCCAGACAGCTATGTTTTTCGTTCCATATTCTCTCCTTGCCTTGGTTTGTAGGTAGGACACGAAAATGCGCGGGAAGAAGTACAAGAACCTTGTTGCGAGCGGGAGATGCAAATTCATAATTGAAATTCAAACTTAATCGTGATAGTGACTGTCACCATAGGGAGTCAGAGAAGAACGGAAAGCACAACGGCAAACAAAACGGAAAAGAAAAGTTGGGTGGACCCCACAGCAGCCACTCTAAGCAGTCAACGCTTAGAGTGTGCTGGTTAAGCCGTGCCTAAGTACTTATGTGATCTTTTCAGAAGGCACAAAAGATCCTTCTCTACCTTTTTGAGGCCAAAATCCTAGAAGAAGTGTATAAATACAAAAATCGTCTCACATGAAGCGTATCACTATTACCAATTTCAAGAGTCTTAGATATGTATTTTTGTTTGGTAACCAATTGCTTGGCTCAATACCTGGGTGCTCATAACAATCTCATATGAATCAACTCATGAGAACAATACCTCTAACACTTCACTCCTAAGGACAACTAGAGCTTATACCCATAAGGGGCAATCAATTGGAAGCCCACATCTCTGTGGATATTGGGAAATGGTCAACCTTGAGGCGATTGATTTTGAGCCACAATAGTTTATCTAACTTCATCCCTTTCAATTCCTTGGTTTCCAATCCTAACATTGACCACTTGGAAATGAAGGACAATAAGTTGAAAGGAATAATACCATTGAGCCTTAGGTTTTGCATAACGTTGAGCTTTATAGATCTCTCCATGAATGATTTAGTGGTACTATTCCATGGTACTATTCCGACATGACCAATGTCTATTACTTTTGTAAAATTTGATATGATTTTTTATTGTTGTAAAATTTGATGTGGAATAGTAACTAAAGAAATAACAATTGAAAATGATTTAGCAATGCGAGACAAATTCAATAATACTTGATGGACTTGCAAGTCCAGTTAAGAAACCTATCGACTAATAATATAAAACGTTTTCTTATGAATTTTAAAAATAAAATCTACAACTATAAAAATACATCTATGCATAGAATCTCATATAGAGACTTTAATAACTGATGCATAAGACGGTGTCCATGAACTCATTTCTGTAACAAATCTGCGACTTACAATGTCGGTTTATGCATTAGCCTCCACATACGGTTTATACGCAACGATGTGACGTGAGATAGAAATATGAATCGAAGGCATATTCTCTTTCCTGATCAAATATGCTTTTAAAAAATATGCTCATGCTTTTGAGTCCAGTCTGCACAAGTTCATAATCACTTCCAATTTTTACGTAATTCCTTCCAAATAAATTCATTTCCAAACTTTCCTCTGTGTGAAATTATTTGTTTGTCACATCAATGAACAATTTAATATTGGGCACTGCCTATCTAGGGGAGAGGGCCCAATAGTCGTGCGGGGTCCAATAGTCGTGCACCCAATCCTACATATAATACCCAATAGTCGTTTATATAATGTCCAATAGTTGTGATTTGACTACCCATAATTAAACAAAATGTATGCTTTTGATCTAAAAAGCAACCAATCATGTGATACCACATCAGCGCTCAACTACTCATGATGTAATGCACGAGAATTGGTCTCACTATTTTTTGGGGCCTTTTTCGACACCTTGACAAAAATGCATGCTGATGTGGCATCATATTTGATGATGTGGCCCTGAAACCTTAGTTATAAGCAGAGAACTTGCCAAGTAAGCCGCTGTAAAAAATTGGGAGTGATTTGAAATTTCGACGTAGGATAATTAGAAGCGCGAAGTTAGGGACCACTGGGCCCTCTCCCCTAGCCATCAGGATGCACCATGTGCATCCGATGGCCTGCTAGTAACGGTCTGTCCGTGCACTGCTACCATCATCTGTACATCGTACAAATATTATATCATGTATACTGTAGGAAGAAAAACATTAATTTGGTTGGAGATTTATCACCGTCTTCACTTGGCACGTTTATTTTTGGTTGGATGGAGATAAATAAATGTTGTGTACGAGCAGATGGCGTACGGTGTACAGATGACAGTGGCAGTGCATGGACAAACCGTTACTGGCAGGCCATCGGATGCACATGGTGCATCTTGATGGCTGGATAGCCAATGCCAAACATTGAAATGCTAATTCAATAAATTTAATAGAACCTGTTTGTGCGTACTCTCCCAAACGTTTCTCTGCACCATTGGAATCTACCGATTGCAATCTTATGCGGGTGACACACATTTTGACCAAACCGAAGTTTTTGTTTCTTATGACTTGCTTAAACAACATCGGATCATATTTTTCTGCCACGTTTTCCCATCGCTCTGTTCTTCATAGCTATATTTTTGTTGCCAACTGTTATCTTTTTGTTGTCTTATTCTGTACACTTGTAAGCTGTATTGACATTTGTTACAAATATATTGTTCTATCCACTCGCCACTATATTTGCTGCACTACTACATAGGGGAGGATTTAAGACAAATTTTGAGACAATTTTTAAGTAAATTGTTTTCACTTGAGACAAAAAAAAAATTGTGTATTGTCTTAAATATCATCTTTAAGCGTCTCAAATTGTTGTCTTAAAAATTGTCTATGTAAAGACAATATGAAACATAAGTATTTTTGTCTCTTTAGAGACAATTTTCCTTTTGTTTTTTTAGAAACAATAGTTTGGATTAGAGACAATATGAAAAAATGTATTAAAAAAAAAATAATTTGTTTTAAATAATTTTTTAGTGTGGTTTTCAACATTCAATGTTTTCATATTCTTGTGTTTGCTGGAATTTTTTATGTTTATTTTTCCAAACGTAGTGGAAAAATTATGACAAAAATTATCAATGATTTTGAAACTAGGAGCAATGAACAGTTGTTGAATATGCAAAGCATAATGTTCATAAAAAAATAAAAAAAAATATATTGTAATCCGAATTTAGAAAGTTAATTCCAATAAGTATTTTTTTATTTATAGTTTATAAAACTATTCGTACAATCATGAACAACACATATATCATAAGATGGAGCAAGTTGAACGATTATTATGACCAACCATATCCCTAAAAAGTAGTGGAATATACCCAACTACCAGCGTAACTCTTTCGAGCATGGAAAGGTAGTTTGACAATGAGTTGACTCAATTGTCTGGACTGGACAATTCTACTCTAGAGTGGGAACTTTTCTTCTTCTTGTGTGTTTGTGTCTGTGTCTGGTCCTCTCAAAGGCTAATAATCTTTCATTGTAATAGTCCACTAAATATTGTACTTTGTTATTGATGAATGAAATGAATTCCAAATTGTCTTGAGCATAGAACAGTCTTTTGAGATTTTGATACGATTCTAGAGAGAGATGAATTCTTCCTCTAAGATAACCAACAGGGTGAAAGAAAAATTTTTCTATAGGAAAACAATATTAGATTTAACAAGTAAATTCATTTACATTATTATATAACAAAAGCAGTCATTCCAATAACTTGAGAGAGGAATCATATATTGCATAAACTATACATGTAACTAAATGGCTTTGTAAGCATTCCAATCTTGTTGGTGCTTGCAATCACTACCCTAAGAAATTGATGAACACTTCCAAATAAAAGAAATAATTGTTGAACTTGAAGGTTTATTAAAACAAGCCATTATATTAAAAAATACTATCAAAAAATGAGCAAGGTAATATGTTGAAAACAACAACCCAACAATTGGTCCCATACAATGTTGGACAAAGATAGCCTTGTAAAAGACAATTTGTTAAGATATTCATCAATACCCTATACAATTAAAAGAAAAGTGGCTACAAAAACATTAATTGTATTCATGTTTAAATAAGATAGATATTCAATCAAACTTCTCCTGTCTTCCCATACTTTCCACACATTTTGCTAGGAAAAATTGACAATGGTTTGAAATAATTACATATGATAATAAACCATCCTAGATAATTCTTTATACTTGACTTGGATCAGCTATTCAAATAATTTTGACTGTTTGCACTTTGTGGATGTAAAAAAATCTGGTCCATGTTTGTTTCAAAAAAATTGGTTTAAATACCATTTAGTGTTGAGCAGTCTAAAAGTGCAATTATGAATTAAATGAACATATATATATATATGCATCTCTAGTTTCTAAGTAGTTTAGCATAATAAACTAGAACTACTTATGTTCATAGTTTGGGCATATGGGTTGATTGCGGTTTTTACTAACTGTTATCTTGATGCTCATTTTGATAGATTCAATAAGCTGAACATTGTAACATATGTGATGTAATTTCTGAAATTGCTGTGTAAGTGTTAGTTCAAATTTTTTCCTTTCGAGAATAGTTCTAAAAATGACTCACTAATGCCCGAGATGAAAGACAAAAATAAACCAACAGTTGATTCAGGTGTTAGAATTAGGGGAAGAATGGAAGAAACTGAAGAATATGGGTCAATCACTTTCTCTTTAGCTATATACACTTATTTAATGTGGGGAGGCATGACAGGATGTGTTTCATTTTCTCTTAGTCATTTAAACGATGTCAGAGAAGTGTTAAAGGGTGGTTGTTCAGGAGGTTGTATGGTTTGTTCAATGTCAGACTCAAGTTGAAGCATGGTTTCATCTAGGATAGGAGCGAAAGTTGATGGAGACATGTTACAAAGAGACAACTCGGTGATTCGTTTGGCTTTGAAATTTTGGTAGGCAATGAAAAATAAATCCTTATAGGGAGTGATGGGTTCCATAGGTTCAGGCCAATAGGCTTCTAAGGAAAAATTTCCTTTAGAGGATAACAGATTAAAGCCACTAGGTGTATGGTAAATATTTCATTTCCATGTGGAAACTTCAAACACTTGTGAACAACTGAAGGGACCACTTTCATTGAGTGAAGCCAAGGGTGGCCTAGCTGCAAACAAAATTGATCTGAATGTGGAATAATAGAAAATTTTACATCCAAAGTTTGAGGTCTTGTTTGTAAGGGGAGTACGATCGATTTGATCATAGGGCACACAAAACCAGTATGCATTTTCATCCATGCAGTTGGTTTGTTATAGTCATCTTGATATAAATCGTGTAATACTAGAAATTCTTCTGTGATCACATTCTTGCCATAGGCGAGATCTATTAATATCCCATTGGTGGGCTTATCATAGATTTTGTTGGCTATGTAAAGAGGACCATCAAGAAGTTTTTGAAGTGTATCTTTAGAAGAAAAAGTGCTATCAAGATTTTTGTTGGTTGGGCCCTTACGAGGGATAACATCTATCTCAACCATAAGTTCATCCATAGGATTAACTTGGGTAACATTTCAAGTTATATCATGTTTTTCACTATTTGTATCAATGTTCATGACTTGAAGGTTTGAAGGTTCACTAGCCTTGACAAATGAAACATTATGTTTAGGCATGGGGTTGGTAAATATTTGTAAATTATAGTTAGGGGGTGCAACAAGCTTATTACCTTGATCATTAACACCCGCAATGGACAAACAAATCAGATCAATGAGGTCTTGAACCAAGTGTTTGAGATGCTTACATTGTTTGGTGTCACGACCATTTTAGCGATGAAAATGGCAAAAAACTTTTGGTTTAAAGGTGGGTGGTATCAAGCGGTTTGACGGTAGGCAAGGTGATCATTTGTTGCTAGAGCAATTGGCTCATTGTATTATGGAGAGTATTGGGTAAGGGGATGAATTGTCTCTTAGGGTCCCCATAGGTATAAGGCATCGCTGCTTTAACAACTGCCACTTGATTTTGAATAGGTTGGGTTGGTGGCTGCAGTTGAGGAGGTGGATTAAATTGTAAAAAGCCTCTATTTGGTTTGTGAAATCTTTGTGTGTTGTTTTCATTGTTGTGCTCAGGTTTCTCAGCTCGGTTAGAAGTGGATTTTGAATCACAACTTGAAATGGAGTTATGATATTCACATAGGGTTGTGCATAAGTGCATGAACAAAGGGAATTTCATCATAGTTAACTTATCCTAAAGGTTTGTGTGTAAGTTTTCGATAAACATATTCTATAGATGTGAATCAAGAATTTTGACATCCACTTAAGCATGCAATGACTGATAACGTGAAATAAAATCAATGAATTTCTCATCGACATTTTGTCTACAACGCATTAGGTCAGCCATTGTCTTTTTAGGGGTCATATGAACTTGGAAGTGACTTATGAAGTCATCCATAAGTTCATTAAACGATTGGATGGAATGATTGGGAAGGTTTGAAAACCACTCTAATACAATGTCTTTTAGGGTCCTACGAAAACTTTTGGCTAAAAGTTTATCATCAAAGACAAAATCACTGCATAAAGTTGTATAAGCATTAACATGGTTAATAGGCTATCCTTTACCTCTGTATTTCTCAAATTGAGGCATTTCTATCCCTTGTGGCATCAGGGTTCTTAGGATTTCTATAGATAAAAGGATACTATGAACATGATATGTGGGTGGAGTAGTTTGACCCTGGCTAATCGTGGAAATTTGTTGTTGCATGGATGAAACAATATTAAGGAGTTGTGTAATGATGGGATCGGGGTAAGTGATTTGAGGTGGTAGGGAAAATGGCAATGGAGTGTATGTAATGTGAGGGGAAGTGATAGGGACATTATGAGGGGTGAAGGTGGAAGATGAAATATGTGATGCCACAAAAGAAATAGGAATGCTAGTTGGAGTTACGAAAGAAGGAGCCACATGACTAACCTTTTGCATAGTTGTTGTAACATGAGGAGTGGTATAAGTTGGTATGGATGCTATGGTTGAAGGAGGAGGATTGTGAGGTCCTCATTGGATTGCAACTATGTTTGTTGATTGGGAAGTATTAGGGTGATCCCACAATAGTGGTTTACAATTTTTGGCCAAATTGGACACTAAAATTATTATTTTTAACTAAATATTCACATTCGAGCACCTATAGAAGCTAAACCGTAAGCAATTTAAAGATGATGCAAGCTAGAATTCTTGTGAAATTTTATCTATATATTCTAAAAATATTTTTTTCAAAATTTTTGGAATCAGATTACACTTCTTTTTCCATCTCCCACGAAAATTGTTTTTTTTTTAGAAAACAACATTTTTAAAAAGTGACGCATACCGTATAACGCATTACTTTTTTTTCATGAAGGATAAAATTCTAGTTCTTTCAAATTTAGATTTATGACTCTGATATCTAGTGCTTTCACTTGGTTAGATATTTTTTATTAAATATTTTTTCTTTAATCAAGTTTCAAAGTCAAACCAATTACAATTCAAACATAGTGCGATCGTATAATGTGTAACTCTTTTTGTATATATCAAAATTCAATTTATTTACTTTTGTTGGATCAAGGGCTTTAATATTTGGTGCACTCACATTTTTTAATTTTTTTTTTTATAATTTGCTATTTTTCCACATGTGCAAAATAAGACCTTGATTTTTGATGAAAAACCTATGTTTAATAAAACTAAAAAAAACAAATACATAATAAAACCAAAACATATTAAAATTATATTCGTTGAATAGCTCGTTCTAAAGACTACCTGATTCTAGTTGGGTTTGTGAAGATTCCTCCATTTTCATCCTCAACTTGACCTCTGAAGTGCCAAAATTTAGGTTTTTTTGTCTCAGGGGGGATGAGGAATAAGGGGGGTTCGAGTGAACCTATAGGGGTTCACTCGAACTAGGGTTCGGTCAAACCTTGGTTTGAGTGAACCACCCTTCCATAAGGGATTTTGTTGGGTTTTTGGGCAGGAAAGAATTAAAAGGGTTCACTTGAACCCTAGTTCAAGCAAACCCCTTATGGGTTTGCTCAAACCAGTAGGTTCGTACGAACCCCTAAAATCAAGTTTTTTGCCATGTATTCATTTTTTGTGAGTTTTCCTTCCTCACTTGAATTGTAAACAACTATTGTGGCTTCACCCATTAGTAGTATGTTTACTGTATATTTCAACAATTATTTTCATGACTTGTAAACCATCATCACTTTCAAACAAACGATGAAGTTTTTCTATGGCCGGTATGACAGTGGTGGAAATGTTTTCAAGGGATAAGTCTTGTTGTAAGTATACCAATTATCAAGTCAAAGATTGCATTCTTCATGTTTGTTATTGTACTAACATTTGTGATGTAGAGTTCATGATCCAAGCAAGCATTTCAAGCAAGATCCATCTCCTTCAAGATAGAGTCAAGAACAACATCCATTGCAACCATTTCAAGCATCATTGCAGTACCTTATTGCTAGGGTTTGGTGAGTTGCAATATTATATTTTGTTCATTCATCACTCTTCTTTTATATTTGCTTTCATTTTAAAGTTTAAATACCAACAAGGGATTTGTCCAAGGAAAAACCCTATTCACTAACCTGGGCCACAACATTTTTCCCTCTTATTGTGTGTGATTTATAGGGTTGAGTTGTAGATTTGCCAAGAAGCAAAGGTGGAGAAAAGTTGTCAAGTCCTCAAAATTCCCAAAGTTATCATCAAGCCTTGGAGAAGGTCTACAAGTGGCATTTTGTAGTTTCAGATCTAAAATCTAGTAAAAAAGAGCAGAGCAAATTGAGAGGCACAAAATCCAATTCAAAAATTCCAGAAAAGAAGAAGTGGACTGATTCGCCACTATTGGCGAGTGAGTCCCATAGTACAGGGCCAAAAAATATTTTTTATAGATCTGGATACCCTTTTGGCTAAAATCTATTCTTGCACATTTTCCCAAAAATTGAACTGTTTTTCCCAGCTTGGCGAATGAGTCCTAGTCAGCACTAACAATTTTTTTTTTAGTGAGCCAGACCTCCATTCTGCCTTCTTTAGTCTTCCAGGTGCACACTTCTAGTTTCATATCTTTCTATTACATTTTGTTCACTTTCTTAGGTCATTTAGAATTAGTTTTCATATCACACTATTTTTTCCATTCCATTGTCTTTTCCAAGTTTACACTTGGTGGTGAACCCCTCATTAGCTACCATTTAGTCTCTAGGACATCACTATTGCAAGATTTCAATCTCCTTTGCATTGAGATCTCTAGGGTTATCATTGAGCGGAATCTCTTGGAAAGTGGGTGTGAATACATTATATCCTAATCCATCATTCCATATCACACACACTCCATTTTTATAGGTTCCACCATCATGGATATATGCTTTGGTAAGCTTGGGATGTCCTTGAAGTCCCTAGTGGATGTGTTGAGTTGTGATTTTGGCAATGACCCTAATGAAATTGAACTTACCCATGCTCATTTAACTCATAATGCATGTCCTCCTCATGATGTTGACATCATTGGAGAAGATGATGACAACATGAATAAATTCCTAAATGATTTCCTTAACAACCTTGAAGCTAATGCATCCTTTTATCCATCAATGAAACAACCAACACCCCTTATAATACCCCCACCTGACATGTTTAGTTACCTACATCTTGAAACTCAAACGCAAAATGAACCTAAGTTCCCTAAAATAGGCGAACCTAGTTCCTCTAGGAAAGAAAACATTCAACCATTCTATGTTAACAAAGTAACCAACACTCCCATCAACCTTGAAGAGACATATGGAAAAGGATTTACAATCTTGAGTAAATAAGGATGTTATACAACAAGTGAACATGAAATTCATCAACTCCTATAGTAAATACCAATTGAAAATACAAAAGGGTTAGTATATCAAGATCCTCTTGATATGAATGTCCTCCTTCCTAAAGAACAATGACCTATGATTCGTAACAATGATAAGGATGAGAGGATCTTCTTAGGTCCTCCTCAACATTCAACTTGAGAAATTGTTGAATCTAGCAAGCGCAAAAGACCTTACAAACTAAATAAATTACAATTCCCTTACCCACTAATTGATATTGAAAGGAATTTGTAGATACTTGTGCACCAAGGAGTGATTACATTACCTCCCATAAGAGAAGACCAAAAACCAAAACCTAAGAATAGAAGCACATCACATTGTCGATATCATATAGTTCTTGGACATAGTATTGATGAGTGTCGTGCTTTACAACAAATATTTGAAAATCTTGATATCATAGGAATAGTCCCTTAAAGTAGGACCCTTTCATTCCTTGCCATGTAATGGTTGTAGAATCATCATATTCTCACTATTACATGCTTTACATTTATTGAAAATCATTTCAAAATGTAAGGAGCTCTTTCTCATCACCTATATCTCGACTCATTCTTGTCTTACATTCAATGGGGGCAAGAATCATATAACCTTGTCCTAGTAATGCATTTTTCATTGTCCCTTTAGCTAGTTCTCCACCTTTGGTATACAATGAACATGATTGGGATGTGGACGACCTACTTTCAGTTGAATTGTATGTAGCTTACAAGTCTTTTGTGTTATTTCATTTTCTTTTGTGTGATTGCATGCGTGTAATGTGATCCCTCATGATGTTTTGTGTGATGTATCTCTCTCTTTGTCACATTCCTCTATTTGTACCTGCATTCTTCTCTATGTCATAAATATTTTATGTTTTCCTTTTATTTTTTCTTGTGTTTTCCTTTTGGGGATGATGTACAAGGTGTCGAGACATTCATGTCTCTGCAATGTTGACCCGAAAGTTTTTTCGTTGTTTTCAGTCTTTTCGTGTCATTCTTCCTCTTCTATGAGTATTTGGGGAATGATGACAATTCTAAGCTCTCTAAAAAAATTGTAGCAAGAACATACTTACCCCAAATCCATAGATCCCTTATGTGTTTGAAATTTTATTTTTTGGGGAAACCCCTCTTCCTTTGCATGATCGAGATTTGAAACATATGACTTGGTATTAGGATTTTAAATTAGCTCTTCTTCATCTCTTTGTAGGAGATAGGAAAATAATCTATCTAGAAGTTGTTCCTGCCTATTTTGTAGCTAGCCTGTCTAATCCAAGTAGTTTCATCAGATAGAGTTCTCAACCGCTTTGTTGTTCGTTTTAGGCTTTGGATAAGCTCTCCAAGTACTGGCCTGCACTGAGATGAGATTCAAAAACAAGTCCCCATGAGGTTTGACAGGTTCCATAGGCTTCAGCCCACAGTCCCACCAGTCTCACGGAAGACATGGCTGAAAAGCTCACTATGATGCACACACTTGATCACAGGATGTCAAAAGTGGAAACTTCTAAAGACTACAACAACTATTGCATACCCATGTATATGTAAATGATAAACGCTTCACATGGAATTGACCCACCACATATGGCGAAACAAAACTCCTAATTGTTTCACCTGACTTTAAAGAAGGAAGTATTTGATCCCCTAACATGGTGTTGTCCATGCCATTTTATCCGCTTGGCTCACCATGCCTTTGATGACTCTGCCATAAGGGCAATGGATGAAAGGATCACATTCTTCCAATGTATTTTATAGACCACCATCATCCCATTGAAGCCTGTCATCGATTTGGATAGCCATGCAAGAGGAATCCACAAAGGCATTTCCTAATATTACATTACATTTATGGAAAGCAATGTGAAGAGGCATTATAGTTTGGTCCTTATGAGGTTGATTTTTTACCAATCCAACTATATCATTCATATGACTTTGTTCATTAGTAACCATGTTTTCATCATTTGTGTCAACTTTCATCACATCATTCTTCTTAGCTTCACTAGCTTTGACAAATAAAATATTATGATTTGGAATAGGGTTGGTAAATATTTGCAGGTTTTGGTTGGGAAGGTCAATTGACTTATTACCTTGATCATTAACACCTCCAATTTGAAGTCAATTAGAATCAATGAGTTCTTGTACAAGATGTTTAAGATGCTTACAATGTTCTACATCATGTCCTCGATGATAAGGACAATAGGAATTTGATCTAAAGTTTGGGAGTAAAGGCTTATTAGGATTGGGAGTTTTAACGAGAGGTAAGGAGATCATTTTATATTCTAGAAGTTGTAACATTGTGTCATGGAGGGTATTGGGTAAGGGAGTAAATTTTCTAGCCAGATCCCTAAATGTAAAAGGATTTGTCTTCTTCATAGCAACCACTTGGGTATCAACATGTTGAGTTGGTTGAGGGGGATTTAGTTTAAGAAAGCCTTTATTCTGCTTCTTGAAAGGTTGATAACTTTTTTTATTTATAGATTCATACTTTTTATAATGACTAGAGGTGGAATTTTTTTCACAACTACTAACTGCATTTTGATAACCATGAAGGACAGTACACAAGTGTAAAAAGGAAGGAAATTTCATCATTCCAAGCTTATCTTGTATCTTAGTTTGAAATTTCTCAATGAACACTCATTAAAGGTGAGGATCAAGAATCTTTATGTTGATTTGGGAATAAAGAATTTGGTAGAGTAAAATAAAGTCAGTAACCTTTTCATCATCCTTTCGCTTACATCTCATCAAATCAGCTAAGTTCATCTTAGGAGTCATGTGCACTTGGAAATGCTTAATAAAGGCTTCAACAATTTCATTAAATGAATGGATTGAATTATTCAGTAACTAGGAAAACCATTCTAAGGTGGTATCATTCAAGGACCTAGAAAAAATCTTAGCCAAGGGCTTATCCTCAAGGATAAAATCATTGTATAAGGTGGTGTAAGTAGAAACATGGTTAGAAGGGTCTCTTTTTCCTCCATATTTCTCAAACCTAGGAATCTCTATACCTTGTGGTATCAGCTTTCTTAATATCTCCAAGGATAAGGGATTTCTTTTGACATAGTAGGGTGAACCCACAATATTGGGTTACAATTTGTTGGATGAACGAAAATTAAAAACTCCCACTAAAAAATCATTGAAGGGCTTGGGGCTTCGACTAAAAGGGGCTCGATTGAAGTACCCCACCTTCTATCGAAGCATGTGTTTGAATGAACCCCCATGGGTTAATGAATGTTTCAAAGATGATTTATTTTACAAGGTAATAACCCTTCGAATGAACCAACCCTTTGATCAAAGGCATTTTCCCCCCATTTTTTCCCTCTCTAAATTTAGAGACAAGGTAACTTGTTGTTTTAGGTTAACTTGTCATTTTAGGTTAACTTATCATCTTGAGCGAGGTATTTTTCATGAGCAGGATGAATGGTGAGGTCGATTTGGAATTTCCAGTGAGCTTTCATGAACAAGGAAAATATATTTTTATAGGGTGAGGTTAAATTGCATATCTATTAAATTGTTAAATTGTTCTATCCTTTACTGTAACACCCCACCATTTTTGGCTCTTTTGATCGGCAGTGTTCTTCTTTGCATGTTGTTTCTATTTATGCTTTGACTTTGGAACTTGGTTACTATTTGATCGCAAACTATAGAGCAATGTGAATGTTATATTTTAATGTGATGTTATTTTATTCTAATGTTATCTTTGTGGCATGTTTTGGATTAACTTAGCAGATATTTGAATTAATGATGTTTTATGCTTTTGATCATATTATTGATGTTAGATTCATTAGTTAGTAAGTTTGTATTGGTGAAGGGGATGGGATTGTATCACTCACTTGCAAGCGCCCTACGATTCTAAGATTTCTTCTTCATGGTGTGTTTGATCATATTATGTATATATGCATGTTCGATATATTCTTTTTTCACAGGTTGACAGGTAAATGACATCGACTCCACCTGGTTCACAGGTTTGAGCATGTCCATTGGAAAACGGTATTCAGTTGGGAGATAATAGTTAGGTTTTCCATGCCAAGTCATCACCTTAGTCATAGTGTGTCATCGGGTTTTAGTCAGGTTAAGTTGCTTCTTGTTGTGCATCTCTTCTTGATTTCATTTAATTGCAAGTTGAAAAAAAGTTATTAAATGGCTTGTGTAGTTAAAATGATGATTAAATATATTGGTTGCAACGTTGAAATGTTAGTTATTTTATTGATTAATTTAATTTAATTAATAAAATAATCTAATCTTGGGTTAGATTTATTTTATTGACTAATTAAATTAATTGTGTGGAATTGAATTAAGCTATTCTTTTTGGAAAATTTAAAATGTTTAATTCTATGAAACAAAATTATTAAAAGTTTTGAATTCATTTTGAAATAGAAATTTTATAATAAAGTGAATGATTTAAATCTATTTTGAAATTTAAATTGTGTTTTAAAGTATTAAAATGCAAATATCTTGTAAATGCATAAATTAAAAGAATTAAATTTATTTGAAAAAGAATTTTGTTTTTTAAATTATTAAAAGTGGGATATTTGTAAATGCATGAAAAAAATCTACATTGTTGAAAGATATTTATAATTGGGAAAACGAAAAAATATCTTCGATATTTTTTTAGGATATTTGACCAAATTTGGGGAAGATGTTAAGGGAGGATTCCAATTTCATTTTGGTGATGAAATTTCAATTTGAGAACAAAAGAAGAAAATTGTTGTAAATAGAAAGAGGAAGTAGGTTTTGTTCTGGTGGGATTCAATCTTGGTTTGGCAAGGGGAGGCTTGGAAGGAGATCTGGATTTTTGATTTGGCAAGAAGCTCCACATCAAATTGTTTCTCCAAACTTCAAGATCACAAGTTCTTTATTACTCTAAATGCTTTGAATTTTTTGTTTTGCAATTTGAAAACTTACTTGTAGATCTTTGTTTGAAACTCTATTTGAATCTGGAAGAAAATTTGAATGTTAGTTGAAAATAAAACTTGCAATAAGAAATCTTCAATTTTAGCAATAGAAATTTGAAAGAAACAAAAAGAAATCAGAAAACCTTGTGTTGAATCTAAGAATTTTTCATTATGTTCTTTATGAAATTTAAATTTGGTTGTGTAAATTTCTGTGGATAATTTTCCCAATTTGGGCTGTGAAATAGAATTTAGTTATATATATTATATGCTCATATATTTGGCATATAAATCTATATGCTTTAAAAAATAAAATTTTCCTGTTGAATTTCATGTGTTCTGGTATTACCAGAATAGGGTTTGTGTTTTTTTTTTTTAAATTATATAAAAAAAGATTTTTGTGTTTTTTCTTTTTGGGTAGGGCTGGCCCACAAACTACCCCCTGTATGTGAGGTGCCCACAGAGTTCCCACTACCTCTATAAAGAACCCCATGAGGGGAGGCTAATGACAACGACACCAAAAGAGATGGAGCTCTCGAGTTCAAATAGGCCCCTGTCTGGGGCTTCCACAACCCATGTTAGTTAGGGTTTTTTTAAAAAAAAAAATTGTTTATTTATATAAACCCTTTATATAAATATTATATTTATATATATATAATATTATATAT
Source organism: Sequoia sempervirens (assembly GCA_007258455.2). Classification (NCBI taxonomy): domain Eukaryota; kingdom Viridiplantae; phylum Streptophyta; class Pinopsida; order Cupressales; family Cupressaceae; genus Sequoia; species Sequoia sempervirens. The sequence continues at coordinate 40,068 of VDFB02078478.1, forward strand.
ATAAATATAATATTTATTTTCTTAATTATTTTATTATTATATATATGTATATATGTATATTATATATATCATTATGTATAATATTTGAATATTATATATACGATATATATATATGTGTGTGTATATATACATTAAATAATTAGAAATATTTGTGAATGGAAGTTAAATAGTTGGTTTTTTCAAAAATAAATAATTTTATATTAAATATAAATTTATATATATAGTTATATATTCATTAAAATATATATAGTTCTATATATATATGTTTAATTTATATTTAATTACAATGTTTCTTTAATGATTTTTATATTTAATGTAAAGATTAATTTCATAAGTGAATGATGTTATAATTTTTATAATCAAATGTTTTGATTGATTTAAAATTTAGTTTTGATTATTATGGATAATTGGGGCAAATAGACTTAAATGGTTAGATTTAAATTCCTCAATGTTACTCATGTAATCTATTTATTCTTGAGTGTTTGCAATAATGTTAATT